>JAKJMR010017622.1:135591-254452 GCA_024449315.1 Daboia siamensis
TTATTATTATTATTATTATTATTATTATTATTATTATTATTATTATTATTATTATTATTATCTGCTGTCTTGCAGTCTTTTCATGAGAAGCAACTGTCTGGAGCACTTTGGGGCAGTTTTTGTCCAGAGATCCAGTACTTGCCAGCTCTTCAATCTGCCTTCGTTGTTCATTTCTTCACCATTTCTTCCCCAAGGGTCGAGAGATATCATTGTTTATAATTTATATTCAAAAATGTTGGTTAAAACATGCATGCTAAATTTATTTCTAATTTTCCTGCTGGACTATATATAACCCTAGTATTAAACTCCTGAACTCAAATGCTATTTTAACATTTAATTTTTTTAAGCTTCCCAGAATAATCCAAAAGTTCGTGACATATCAGTTTGTGAAATCAAATGACAAATAATTCATTAGCAAGAGAACTGTTAATACCAATCCTTTAAATTCTTTTATGATCCCAACTTACCTTTATTTTTTTTTCTGAGCAGTAAAATCCTGGGCTATTTTATTTCATTATTTTTGTCTCATGTCTGTGGGATATGCAGTAAACATAAAAAGTGGGGGGGATAGGGCTTTGATTACATCCTGCAACCACAATATTAACATTTCAACACCCCTACCATGGAAGCCCTATCAGTTATGCTGTCATCCCATGAGGCTTTTCATGAGCTTTGCATGAGAGACTTTCTCCAGATATGTTTTTTTGAAAATACTGAATATATTTTAACCATTTATATGATTGTTTATATGTTTATATGATTGTATATCCTTTGGGGAAAAAGAAAAGGAGTCTGTTTCAAGTTCCTTCTACTGTAGCCTTTAAATCAACTCCTTACCATGACTCAATAGCAAAAAGAGTCACTCTGTAAACTGAAAGTTGGAGTGACCTTTTTCCTCTGTCTAAATATATTGTAAATACCAATCAAAAGGAACTGTTAAATATGTTCTTTCTCATTGCCATATATTCTGAACTTGTCTTATCCTTCTTTTGTGTTGAGGCTTCTATAGCGTTTTCTTGGAAATCACATTTTCAGCCCTTGAAATATTCTCACCACTTTACGTTGGAATTGTCCTGTCTTCTGCAGGAAAAGGAATGAGCAAACCACAAGCCAGAACTAATCCTCATATTTGAGTAATGTTCTTTTTTTTTAGTCCTTATTTTTAGCCTTAGTCCTTTCCTCCTCCTCTATTATAAAGCCAAAGATTGCATTAGTTCAATATGCTGCAGCAGCATTTTAGCAGGATTAAATTTGAGCCAGGATTCAGTCCCAGAAGCTTTTAGTCTGTTGTCTACATTTCTCCCATTATTCCAATCACTCTGATGAACCATTTGATTCCACATTCCATTACCAAACCTCCCTGCCCTTAGCATGCTGCTGCTCTGCTTGTTTATTGGCATTCTCTGATATCATTTCATATCCTAATATTAAAGAACTTGTCTCAGAACGCATGCAGTGATTGCTGTTACATTCTGGACTGAAGGAAAAAAATACATTGTTTGTTTATGGAACTCTTTGTCACAAGCTGTATTGATAACTGCTGACAGAATGCTTTAAAAGGGAATGGGCTCATTTATTGAGAACACTCTATCAGCAACCAGCTTCCAGCCATATTTGCAGGTTTTTATAAAGGAACTTTTAGCTTTATGTCATCAAAGGAACTTTTAATTTTATGTCATTTTAAGATGAATGCTAATTTAAAAAGGTGAGGAGAGAGAAAGAGGAGATGAAACTGCCTTTTGACATGGAAGGCTATACTCTGTGAGAAATGCAACAGAACATTAAAAGCTTAAAGTGGTATTCCAATTTATGATTTTATACATTTTATATTGAGCTTTTGTCATGGTTCCAACAGATGAAACTCTTCAAAGAACTTTGAGGCATTGTTTACCTTAAAGAATCTTTATTCGAGAAGCATAACTTCAGCATTTACATAGTCAAAGCCAAATTCTGAATTCCCCTTCCCTGAGCACATAGTATCAAAGCACAATTCCCTCTTTTAAATCACAGTCATAAATCACATTCTCCAATTAGTTTGGAATGCAGGCTCTCCCTCCAGTTCTCCAGCCTGCCAATTCTTATCATCTCTTATTGCAATAATCTTGGTTCACACACTAGTTACAGTTTTGTTATGTCTAACTAAACTCCCATGCAGATTCCTCCTCCCCACCCCTAGTACATCTAATTCGAACTCTAATTCTAAGAGTAAAACACAAGAAGGAAAATGGTTGCAACTCCATATGTTGTCAAAGCAAAAACATCCAATGTTAGCAGCATTGACAGCTTTAGCACAGTGAAAACCTTTGTTGTTGTTAGTTGCAAAGTCATGTCCAACCCATCGCGACCCCATGGACAACGTTCCTCCAGGCCTTCCTGTCCTCTACATCTTCTGGAGTCCATTTAGGCTCATGCCTACTGCTTCAGTGACTCCATCCAGCCACCTCATTCTCTGTCGTCCCCTTCTTCTCTTGCCCACAACCTTCAACCTTTATACCACATATAATTGGAACTTTGGAATTTACTCCCACATCTACTATTGGCTATCATCTTGAATGGGTTCAAAACAAGATTGGAACTGATTCACAGAAATCATGAGGCTCAATGGCCATTATCATTAATAACCATCTATCTGGGAGACTAGTTGGCTTCCTTATATAGTTGGTTGCCTACTGGTTAGCCACTGGTTGGCAGCTGTGAGACTGTGAGAATAGACTGCTGAACTAGTGCAGTAGGAACATATGTGTGTTGTTGACTAAAAGTGCCACTTGTTTGTTTCTGCCCGAATTCCTGCCAGTTTTGTTTTCTTGATCAGACTGCTGTGAAACAATGATTATGAACATGAACATCCTCAGGGAACTGGGTGGGAAATATATACACAAAAGTTTGGGATATATATACAGACTGTGGAAGAAGCTTAAAAAAAAAAAAACTAATAAAAGCTGGAAGGGAAGCAAATATCTCCTTTGGCTAGACACTGCTGTTCTAAATACTGTATATATTTGCAAAGTGCAGTTCCCTAAGCCATTACATTGCAGATCTTGAAGTTCTAGTACATTTCAATAAGCACATAAGATATTGATATTTTGTCTTATTAATGTTCAAGCAAAAGTGAAATCAGAGTGCTAGAGTGCAAAATGGTGGAAAGATCCAGATGCTAAGTAGCTGTCCCTATAATCTAGTGTTTCAGCTGCACTACTGCATAGAATACAATAAATACTGTATTCATCCTCTGATCTGACACCAGAACTCATACTGCAAAAATCTTTTGGAAAAAAAATAGTCATAATATTGACTCTGTGTCAACATTAGTCTGAGCCTGCTTTAATTAGCCCTTGCAGGTGGTCAGCTGCAGCAGCTCAGTTCAACTTCATTCATTGGGCTTTCTGTTTCCTAAAGATCCACATCTTGGGGTGTCTGACAAATGATCTGTAGTTTCCTACAGTTCCAGGGAAGGAATGAGCTACACTGGGCCTTTATATAAATTGGTTGTGGTATCCAGAAATCACCTTCTGTGTCTATCATCCTTTAATTTTTAAAAGTTAATGAAATTCAAGAGTTGTGCAGATGACATTTATGATAGTTGCAGCATGATGAGGTCATGTGGATTGCAATTTGTGACCTTCCTTGCCAGCTTCTCACAAACAAACTTGGTAGGGAAGCCAACAGAGATAATAAGTTGATCTGGTAAGTCTCCCCCACCTGGCACCCTCTTTGAGTCTCTTGCTTGTATCATGCCAACCTGGTGACTTGTGCATGCTCTCCCACACAGCTGCAGTCACTTACTGGCCTGCTTGCAAGTTCCCTGGGACTTTGAGTTTGGTTGTTAGAAGCTGTCAGGAAGTAGCAAGGAAGTGCTTACCTGATGACATACAGTACTCATTTAATCACAGCAACAGAAATGCAGGGATTGTTGTTGCTATGCAATGCAGTCGAGGACATTGTGATTTATGCCCCCGTTTTTTAGCAGTGGAAATCCTGGTCCCATTTCCTGTAGTAATTCAAAAACTATCTGTATCTCTTTCTCCAGTCAAAAATTGCCAAATATTCACATTCTTATTCCCAGAATCTCACATCATTCTGTTTTTTCTCCCAATTTTCCCCAATACAGTTAGTCCTCCTGAACAACTAAATTTAGGATTAGCAAATCTATCATTATTAAATGGGACATCATGCAACTTCAATGCCTTATGATCTCATTTTTGCTGTGGTTGTTAGGTTATTAAGTTAAATCACTGCAAGAAATCACATGACCGCAACTTGCAATTTTACAGCTGGCTTCTCCATTGAGTCTACTTATTGGAAGCCATCTGTGAAGTGTGCAAATAATAATCATGTGACTTTGGCACACTGCAATGGTTGTAAGCACCATTAGTTGTGAGCTGCCCAAATCTCAGATGCACGAATGGTGCAATGGGTGCTGCAAGGACCAGTTGTAAAGTTATTTTTCAGGACTTCAAATAATTGCTTCATAGGACATTTGTTAAACAGAAACTACCTGTATATTATGTTCATTTGAATTCTTATAAGATTCAAGGGGAAAAAAACCCATAAGATTTACCAGGTGATAATGGGGAAGTGAAGTCCTATTCTCATCTTTTAATATATCATAAGCAGCTGTGAGTTAACTCTTATCCAAGCTGATTGTAAAAGCAGGATTTGAAAGCTGAGGAGTAGTGAACTCATTTGTTAACCAAGATGGTTGAATGAAACTTTCATGCAAAAAGATGTGTACTGTGCAAAGATCAGAGTCACGCGCAATCAAAACTAGTTGAAGAAGCTATGCTTGGCTCCACTAAAATATTGAGTTGAGCTCTAAGCCAAATACAGAGTTTGGCTATTTCTTTCTGCATTATGAATAGAACTTATTACTTACATCAATAAGAGGCTTTTTGAAGCTGATCCCACTGCAAGATGGTTAGATACCTGAGACTCAAGAGAAAGTCTTCTCCTGTTGGGCTCTCAGTTGTTGAAGGCTTCCCACAGGGAGGAGAGCTGGTCTTACCAAGTTTTTAATGGTGGATTGATTTAATTGGATTGATTTCATTATGCTGTTTTAAAATTTGACTTTAATTTTTATTTTAAGACAACTTGAATATTCCTATCAAGAGAAGGGGGATAGCTTAACAAACAAGCAACAAATTAATAATTTGTTCTGTTTGGCATTGGGTATAGTAACCTGCAAATAATAAGTCAGAATTAACTGGAACATATTTAGCAACATAGAATTCAGGCCCATCAGAACTAAAAACCAGGGGGGGTTGGGGGGGTGGGGTGGTGGTGGACTGCTATACCCTAACTAGTAAGAAGGGAATGTTTTCTCTCACTATTCTGCGATTACTATTTTGTCCAAGCTTGTTTGGGATTCTAGAAGCAGGAGGGATGCACCTGAGAAACCAGAGTTGTGCATTTTGCTAATCTTTGGGGCTTTGAGGTCTCCAGATTTTTCCCACTCTAGGGGTGAAACAGGTGGAGAGACCTTTTTCCAGGCTCCTGAAGTTTGAATTGCTTTGAGCTATGTGCTCTTCTGACTCTCCCTTGTACTCCCTGAGCCTGTGAAACCAGGGCAATCTACAATTAACCAGGCAACATGCAATTTCTGATTGTCCTCATGCCATCTTTGCCATAGGCTGAGGTGTGATTTTAACCAGGGCAAGATTCATTTTGCTTTGTTCCATCAAGATCCATTTTCTCCTACTGTACAGGCACACAGCATCAACCCTTGGGACTGCAGCTACCCCAGAGCAAGTGGTTCCTTTTTCCTAGTTCATCCTCAGGCTAGAGCATGACCCAACTTAAAAAGCATAATGAAAGGCATATCTGAAGAAAAGCTGCCCTATGGGGTCCTTCCTCCTTCCCTCCCTCCCTCCCTTCAGAATTTTTATGCCATTCCCTCATATAGATTCTGGGCACTTGACAAAATAAAAACATTGAGCATGAAATGTACTCCAAACCACAGATCTTAGCCTTCAATTCAAATAACATCAGAACAAAACCACAAATGGTTCCCAATGACCCTCAATCATCAAATCCTGCTGAGAATGACCTTATTCAGTGCCTTTTCAATGCCAGGAGCAGTCACCTCTGTGGGCCACATATTGTACATCAGGGAGGCCACTGCTATAGAGACCAGCTTCTTGCCCACGTATCTCACAACAGACCAGGAGCCAAAGGAGTCTTTCTTTAGTTGACCTCACAGGACAGGCAGAATCATTTTGAGCAAGTAAGGTGGTTCCTAATAAGTATTAATTTGATATTCTCTGTAATATAAGATGTATTGGGTATGATGGTTGTGAATTTAACTTAAATGAGATATTCTGCATTTTTATAAAGGCATTTGTATTCTTTTGTCCTATATATGTGATAATTGCAATAAATTAATTTCTCACAGTATGCATATGAAGGGATAGGAGAGGAGAATTAAGTTTAAGAGGGAATATGTGTGATCACAGTTGCATAAGCAGTTGCAGAACAACTCTGTCACATTTTGTGTGCAACATGCTTATTTGATATCACTGCAAATGAAGGCAAAAGTCAAAGAAGGCTCTGCCTTAATTTGTTTTTGTTCTTTTAGGTTATCCATCTGGCCCAAGTGAGTTTCCTCATCCCTGCCTTTGGTTTAACCTTCACTTTGGATCTTGAACTGAACCAGTGAGTATTTACTGCCAAAGTGATTGTTCTTGTGATTCAAATGTAAGATTCCATTTTTGATTGGATGATAAAGGAAGGGGAAAGAGTGGTTGGTTGGAGCCTCTTTGATAATTGGAACAAAAAATATATTCAGCAAAATTATATATAGAACTCTAAATCTTGAGAAAATAGAAAATTACAAAGAATAAATAAGGAAGTAGTAAAAGATGTCCACATTTTAAAAAAAAAAACTTGTCCATAGAAAGTTGTGTCACTACTAAACTAGGATTCTTCTTTGTGATAAACTGCTTCTTATGGTACAATACAGAATATTTCAGTGCATATTTTCAACATATGTCATAAAATGCTTTCGTGTGAAAGGATTAAGAATATTGAATAGCAGAATTGTAAAAATACCTGAAATCTTAGAGATTTTCTATCAGAATATAATAAATAAGGCTAGCTAGATAGTGTATGTGTGTTGTATGTTTATATGTGATAGCAGGGCTTATAGTGGACAGAGCCCCAGATTGCTCAGAGTCACATCAGGAAATCTTGTCATTCTGTAAGGTGCATCTGCTCACTACAATAATGGTCTCAACATTTTTTTTTTAAATGGATTCTGATCACAGAGAAAATAGACTCTTAGGAACTCTGTTATGGAAAACTGAGTAACTGGGTTAATACACCATGCTAAACCCTAAATATTTTGTTAGGTTTAGGTTTCAAATATAGGTGGTCCCAGCTGTTGTGATTTATAAACCATGGATTATAGCATAAACTATTGTGGCATGTTTAGTAAATTGTTATCAAACTGTAATTTACCATTCCACATGTGCAGTGTAACAACCAGCTAAGTAAGATAACAAAAGGTATACTGTTAGCAATTTTCCTCAAATTGAAATAGTAAACAATTATTGTAAAAGCTGCAGATTATGTATGTTTTTATAGTTTAATCTGATCTATTTGTTTATTTTGCTATGGTTTTTTAAATTCTGTAAGCCAAGAAGAATCACCTGTGAGATTCACTATTATCTAATGGCTGTTAAAAAGTGATAGCCAATTTATGATGGATTAGTTAATCAATGAGTCTTAGTTCTAATAGCAAAATATTCAGGAGAAGTATATCTCTGCTGGGGCAAATTCTGGGGCAAATTGCAAGAGATTCTTGTGAACCTGTCCTTCCCCAAATGTATAAACAGTAAGTTGAATTAGTTGGATCTAATCATACAAAATATGTTTCATTCAAATGATTCTTCAGGCATATAAATAAGCAGAAATGGATAAATTAACTTCTTTTTTTTATTGAAATAATTAACTTCTTTGATTACACAAAAAATACCTATATTAATGACTGTCTGGAAACCCTTTAGAGACTTTTTGCATGAAACAGAAAAAATGCATTCATGATTTGTGGTTTTGATGACTAGAAAGAAACAGAAATAGAAAAACAGTAGCATTTTTGGAATCATAGAGTAAGAGAATATCGTTACTGTATTTATATTAGCTGCAGAGGCAATTGGAAGCTTCTTTCTATTTCTTTTGGTTTTCTCTTAATGTATATTTTCCTCTTTTTTCTTCTTTTTCTTTTTTCTTCTTTTACTTTTTATTAGTTTGTGCTAGCTTTTAAGTTATTTGCAAAACTTTTAATGATACATGATAGACAGATAAATGGACAGACAGACAAACAGACAGATAGATAGATATAGATAATGGAACAATAGTCATTTGGGCAACTTTCTGAATATTTTAATCTCATGATACCTTAAAGAGGAATTAATATATTAAGGTATAAACTTTCATCAGCTGTGAGATACTTATGTCAAGTAGCAGATTTACATATATAAGAGTAGACAAAATAATAGAAAAATGTAATCTCCTTTTCAGGCAGGAGATAGTCTGAAATTATCTACAAATATGTCAAATTATTACAGACTTTATCTCATAGTGACCATTTTAGTGCAATAATGGATGATAACACAATTATTATAGTTTTAATTTGTTAATAAACAATGAGATTGAACAACACTGTTATCTCAGTTCAGATATTTGTTTTAAAAAACTGCATATGGAAGAAGCAATGTTTTAACTTAGATTATATACACCATGTTCTTCTCTCCAAAAGAAGAGACCAAAATCTCATGAATGGGTTGTAGTATGGGAGATGTGAAATTTTCAATCTGGGAGTCCACATATATATCAACCTCTCCCAATGTGGTGTCTTCCAGTGTGTAGATTTCCAACACTCTTAATTCTCAAATATATTGTGGCCATATTGGCTGGGAGTTATTAGAACTGAAATTTAAAGCTACTTTATTGGCAAAAGCTAAGGAAGTAGTAGGCAAATTCACAGGCATGTATGTGGGTGTGTACTTTTTCTTAACATATGGTTATGACAGAGTATGACAGGATAGGAGTTACAGCGTACTGATTTTGTATTTCTGATTGCAAGCCAAGATATGTGCAGCAACTGTGTAAGATGTACTTGTCTTCCTGTTTGTTTGTGTAGGTGGGTATGCATATGTTTGTGTGATAAGACTAAATGCTTGTTATGAGTGGAAAGGGCCACTGCAGTCATACCATCTGCTTTTATTAAACAATTATGAACACAGCTAAAAAAAAGTGAAAATGGAGATTCTAGTTCCAGAGAATGTTCTATATGTATTGATTATGCTGGTCTATGGCTGTAATAAAGATTTGATTTAATTTATATGTATTGATAATTGTGTTAATTAAAATATTGAGATATGGAAGGGGCAACACTGTGTTTAATTTATAAAAAGGAGTTTCAGTACTGAAGTACTGTATGTATCTCCTGCATATGCCTTGCTCTTCGTCTCTGATGAATTCAGAGATTTTATAATTATATAACAATAAGAGAGAGTCACTCTGGACGTGTTTAGTGACATTACACTTGTTATTTATAACTTCTGAGCTGTCTTGTCAATGAAAAACAGTTTTATTGCTTATGCTGTAGTCAAATTTCAGTTCCCTCTATCTCAGAAACTATTTTACAGTATTCCATCAGTAATTGTCAGAGGTTTTTTTTTAATGTGTGGGTGCAGGTGCACACATGTGAAACAGTGCAAACAAACGATTAACTATGGCACCACATTTGGCATAAATTTGCTCATTTTGTGCTTGTGATTATAGTCATAATAAATTCCACTCAGATCCCAGTGTTTTTACATTTATTACTAGTTTAAATTTACTAACTTCAGGGGATTCCTGAAAGTATGATTATTTGCATAATGTATATCAATATTTGAGCTTCTATGTACATATTGCAAGTTTAAATAGGATATAAGTAGGGGTGTGGCTGTGAGAAACCAGTTTTTTTTTTCATGCAGTGATTTTTTTATTATTATATGAATCAGAAAATATTATAAAGATATTTGGCTTTTTTCATACTAGCTCCTGAATTATGTGTAGATATATATCTGGGGTGAATATAGTTTGAAGCACTATGTCTGAAAGGTATGATTAGGTGAGTGCTTTTGAATATTTAATAAGGCATCTGGAAACATTTCTGTTCTTCCTGCTCTATCTTGAAAATAAATTAAGTTCAGGGTTAGGCACTAGATCACTGTAAGATGAGGTTGCTGATGATGAGTCTTAGTCTGTAACTAGATATGGTGTGGTAAATGAGCAGGTTAGGTAACTGAGTTTCACCCTTAGACTGTGCCTGCTTTTACCCAGGAGCCCAGATGCCCTGAAAAATGACCTTAGCAAAGCTCAGTGTTCATTTTCAGTGTTGGAATTTGCCTGGGGACCATAGAACTGAAGAGTAGTATGCAGAAGTATTTGCCAGGGACTAACAGCTGCTGGGTTACATTGAGCCCCCACTTCTCTAGGGAGTTTGAAGATCCTTTTTATGAGTGTATAGCTCTTCCAAATAAAATAGTTAAAAAGCTTGAACAAGTCTAGGATCAATAATTATAGTGCATCTGGGAAGAATGTTTGTAGAATGCTGCAGATGGGTGGATTTCAATCATGAGATCCACATATCTGTATTGAGGAAAGGCAAGCGTTACTATTTCCCAATCTAGATTGGCCAAGGAATGAATTCTGGTTGCTGGCATCCATTGCTTTTTCACCCAAGGAATCTTCTGAGGCAAGTCTTTGCAGAGAAGGTCTGTCTTCAGAATCTAAGCTACGAGATCCTAGAAGTAACACAATGTGGGAATCACTGAGACCAATAGCAAGAGTTTATTCATGCATGTCCAGAGAGCTCACAATGTAGCACATGCTTTGTATGATAAAGCCCCCATCACAATAGTCATTCAAGAAATTTCTCATCACATGCACCCATACAACTGGCATGACTGTCAACTAGAGGGTAGTTTAGAGCAGTCATGCTAAGCAAAGGAGAGTGAGTAAACAGGGATAGGATCAGTGACACAAAAGAAATGGCAAAGGTGCCCTCAATCCTGTTAATTTTATAAGGATGGATTAGGAAAGCAGGAGAATATGAGGCACATTTCATCTCAAACATTGATGAAAGTGTTTATATAGCTTTCAATATTTTTCTTCTCCCATCAGCCATCTGCTGTCCTTAAATTATGTGGAACGTCATTTTGGACATGATGGAAACGCCAGCCACACTATGGTAAGGAAGCTGAAGCTCTATATCTATATTGTTTGACTTAATATTTAAATATGTGTAGAGTGCATCAGGAGAGAGAGAGATTGAGAGACTGGTTGAATGATTGAGAGAGAACGTTGTTACAAGACCTTGACCTGTATTTTTTTCAGGCTAATTCTCTGATCTGTTAAACATGAAAAAACTAGCTGGGTGGGGCAGCGGGAAGATTGTGGATGGGAGGAATGCTGATTGTACTTTGCAGCTGCCAGAGCAAAGATGTAGATTGCAGATGCTGAGTCTGAAAAAGAATGAATGGATGTTCCAGAAATAGCCCTGTTCTTCCTACAAAAGGAAGCCTCATAAGTAGAGCATCAATAATACTAAGTGCTTGCTAAGTGGTTGGTCACACACAGCCTCCCAAGCAGCTGCAGCCAATCCTCGAGTCCATCCATTTTATTTCCCTGCTTTGCCAGGAGCGATGGCTTTCCCCATTCTTCTCCAAGCTAACCTGAACCATGCTGTTTTCTATAAATAGACATGAGAGGGAGGTGGCTGCTTGCTCATGCTTGTCATACTGCAACAACCTTGAACACAATAGGCAGTGCAGGGACTACTTGTGAATTGTTTCATAGAAAGACAGGTGAAAGAAGGTCAGCAGACAGGCATGCCTCTACACAGAGGGCACAGCTGAGTATTGATGTGCCAATGTCATTTCAAGTATCATTTATTGTTCATTGCTGCTGTTATTGTTCAAGTGCAGGATTATCCACACTGACTTTACATTTTAAATGCCATGCTTCTTTGAGCTGTACATTCCAAATCACCAAGTCATTCCTGAAAGATAACACTCGGCCCTCTGTCACTCTCCAACTATGTTGAACTATTGTTCCTATTAAAATTAAGTAGTGCTGAGTATGATAGCAGTCATAATCCAACATATCTGGAGGGTACTGAATGGTAGAAAGCTAGAACATCTGGAATCCATGTTTGGAGAGTGGAAAGTGGTGGAAAGTCTTATGAGAGTCTGTCTCTGTGCATACATTCTGATTTATTCTCTGGTCATCTCTTGCCTTGGTTTCTGTAATCTTCTCCTCTCAGCTTTTTTATCATAATTTCAGAAGACTAGCTAATTTCCTTAGTCCTCTGCCTGATGTCTGTGTAGTTTGTACCTCTACATACGATAATCCTTTCTTCTGTTATCTCCCCAAAAGCTGAAATATCAAGATCTGAATTATCCAGGATAGGAGAAAACAGTTCACATTCACATGAGATGGTCATGCAGTCACACATAGAGAACATGTGAAAATGTTTTCTTTAATGGATGTCAGGATCAGATTTTATGATGCGTTAAAGACCATGAACATAAGAAAGGTGTTCAGGGGATTTGAGGTGATCTCTCAACAGCATACCTGACTGAGCAGACATTTTTTCTGCTATGACGAGAAGTATTATGTTTTCAAGTTTGTATTAAACGTGTAAATTATCATGTGCGAATTTTAGGCAGCTTTGAAAATTTTGTTCTCTTTTTGGCTATACTAAGATGTGTAAGTGTAACTGTATAAAATACAACAAAGAAATCGAGTTTCAAGACTTCTTCCACTTTACTTTGCTGTTTTTTTGTCACTTTTTTCATGCCTGTTTACTTTTTATATTAGAGCAGTAGTAGTATTTATTTATTTGGTTAATGATAATAATTTAAAAAAGCAATAACAAAATGAAACAAATTTAATTTAATTTGAAGTTTATTTAGCATATACTAAAAGACAAACCACATATTACATTTACACCTCTACTGCTGTAATAATGCTACATCCAAATAATGATAATTTAATTTTTTTAAAAAAACAATTTCTTTTAATTACATTAGAGCAAGTTCTGAAAAAGAGCTATCTAAAATAGTAGCATGCAAAAAAGCAAAGGGTATGATCTTTAAAAATAACTTAAAAAACTAAACCTAATGCCAGAAAAATACAATTGAAAATTCACAGAACTCTGATATAACAAAATGTAAGTCAATAAATTTGTTTACTTTATCCCCAGGAAGAGCCATTGTCCAATAGCAAAGTGCACCATTTGTTTTTGGAAGGCCTCAAGTTCAGTTTATTGCTTATTTTCAAAGCAATTTTATTAAAAAATTATAGTAACAAAAAAGCTGCAGACTAAAAAAAGGGAAAAAATAGATACAAAAAAATAGAAAAACAGAAAAGAAAAAAATAAGAATATATTAAAGAAAAAAGATATATAGAAAGGAATGACTCCCCTTTACCACAAGCATAAACAATTTTAATAATTTATTAAAGGTAAAGAATTCTCCTGTCCAGTCATATCTGATTCTTGGGGGGCAGTGCCTATCTTCGTTTCTTAGCCGAGGGACCCAATGTTTTCTTAAAACATTTCTCTGATCATGACTATATACTGAGGCGCAGACAATGCTGTTACCTTGCCACCAAAGTGGTTCCTATTTTATCTACTTGCATTTGCATGCTTTCAAACTGCTAGGTGAGCAGGAGCTAGGGCAAATAATGGGAGTTTACCTGTCATGCAGGACTCAGGTCTTGATCCCAGGTTGTATATGTCCAGCACCCCCAATAACTTATTATCTTCTCTTAAAATAAACAATCTTTTCTTCCTAAATCCCAAATCCTTAAAACCTCATTTCAACCCCACTCATCAAAAGTGCATTAGTTGTTATAGAGATAACAACATAATGTGTTTTAACCTTGATCAAAGAAACTAACTGTATATTTCTTCCTTTTATTTCTATCTTTCTGATGTTTAGTCACTTCAAATAGTGTGCTAGAAGTTTATTTCTTTTCATTTTTTCTTTGTTCCCTCTCATAAATTTTTTCAAACCTTCATAAAATATTTATCTTGCTTACTTTCTTAGTTTCTTATTTGTATATCCCTTTTAATTATGAAGACGTCAACTAGTTTCTTTTATATGTCCATGTAACATATTTTTTTCCATTCATTCTTATAGCCTGTTATTTTTAAAGCCACTTTCAAATTGATCTCAGTATTGTCTGATAAAACCTATTCCTCTTCTATAACATCTTTTAAATAAAGTCTATTTATAGAGGCAGTCATTGTTAAATTAACTTCTGGGTCCATTGTTTAAAAATATCCTTCAATATGTCCAATGTTAAAATGTTTTGCTCTATTCTATTCTGTATTTGTAAGTCAAATTTAAATGTTCTTCTCCTTTAATTGTAATATTATTTGCTTCTAGTTCGTTTAGTGTCCAATTTTTAAAATCTTACATTTAAAAAAATAAAAACACAAGTATTTTCCTAGGAGGAAAATTTTTTAATAATTAATTCCAAACTCTTACTTCAAATTTATCTGGACTCTTAGTTCATTTGTAAGTTTCTAAATAAAACTTTGGCTCCTTGTTTCCAATAGTTTTTAAGTCCTTACACTTGTAGTTTAACTTCTTTATTTTTTCTCAAAAAAGTTCCCATTTTTCCAGCTCTGGTGGATACTCTATTTCTCTCATCCTCCAATAAACTGACTGCACATACTTTATTCTACCCATCTTTTGAATGAGTGATAATATCAATGAGTATTTTCTACATACTCCCTTCTTGCTTCTGGAGTAGCATAGAGATCTGAATGATAGCACTGTGGTAGGGACGCGGTGGCTCAGTGGGTTAGGAAGCTGAGCTTGTCGATCAGAAGGTCGGCAATTTGGCAGGTCGAATCCTGAGTGCCGCATAACAGAGTGAGCGCCTGTTACTCGTCCCAGCTTCTGCCAACCTAGCAGTTCGAAAGCATGTAAAAATGCAAGTAGAAAAATAGTGGTCCCCACTATGGTGGGATGGTAACAGCATTCTGTGCGCCTTTGGCGTCTAGTCATGCCGGCCACATGACCACGGAAACGTCCTCGGACAAGTGCTGGCTCTTCGGCTTTGAAACGGAGATGAGCACCGGCCCCTAGAGTTGGAAACGACTAGCACGCATGTGCGGGGGAACCTTTACCTTTACCTTTAGGGAAGGTTTGATTTGTCCTTGCTAGTTGCTTATTTTTGCTTCTTGTACTGTAAAACAAGCCAATTTGCATTAGAAGAATTTAAGCAGATAAAAGAAAACATGATGTTTTTACCTCTTTTTTAGGGAACCAGTGAGCACTGTTACTATCAAGGCAATCTCCGTGGAGAAGCAAACTCTTTTGTGGCTTTATCTACCTGCCACGGCCTACAGTAAGTAAGGAATATGTGAAATGGGAAAAGGAAACATGACAAAGAAAGCCTGGTTTCCATCAAGGCAAAATCACTGTGGTTGCGTTGTATTTTTTTTTTTATTGACTATTGGATATGTTGGTATCCTTTATAGATGAAGAATTAATTTAGACATTTAAAAATAATAATTCTGATCATAAATACTTTTAAAATAATAATTCTGATCAATCAGAAACTAGATTAAAGTTGCTACTCCAGTGCTTTGGGGGTGATGTCAGCATGCTGTAATTGTGGTTTCTACTACATTGAAGGCCAGTTTAGCACCTGCTAATAATATTTCCTATTATTTCTTAAGGGGTTGCAATCCGCACATAGACATTTCTTGGTCCATATTCTGTTTTTATTTCCTTGAGTGAGAGTAAGGAATGTCTACTATGATTGCTTCATGGAAATGCTTAGCATGCAACTGTTTAGAAACCTGCAACTTTGTCCTAAGGAAGTTACTGATGTCTGCCTGAATATTGTTTCTTAATTTTTTCCTCCTAATGTAAATATAGTTGCTTTAGTGTTTTATGTAACCTCTTCGTATTTCTTTGTACTTCTTCAGTGGCGTTTTCTCTGATGGAAAAGATGTGTACCTCCTGAAGCCTCATGATTCACTTGAACATCAAGAGGTAAGGAAAGCCTGGCCCGGGCTGTAATTCCATCACTGCCATGTAGATACCTCACTTGTGTTTCATCCCCAGAGGTGAAAGGAAGTTCGTGTTGGCTCCCTTCCCTCCTGTAAACATTTGTAGATATTGGGAGTGTGTTCTAAGATAGGATCAGTGTCAAAGTGAGGTGTCTGGGGAAAATTACTGGCACTGAATTGCAGAGGCCTGGATTCAAATTTCTCTTCAACCAGAAAGCTCACTTGAAGGATATTGGCAACAATTGACCATCAGACCAACCAACATCACTAGGTTGTTCCTAGGATAAAAGGTAACTATCACATGATGAACAGTTGCTTTGACCAATAGTGACATATAAGAATAATACACATGAATTCTATCTAGGCTTTTTTGGCATAGTAACAGAAAGAGAGAAAAATGCCACCTTTAAAACTGCAAGGCCAGACCCATGCAGGCTAATTAGCTTCAATCTTTATCAAGAAATTGTCGCGTGTTTTGTTTGTCTCAACACTTTTTGTTGTATACTACAATTGATGTATTTATTTCAAAATGTGCCTTTCTTTCTCCCTAAGGGATAGGGAGGCTGTTATGGTTGCATATCCTCCAGAAATTGCTAAAGAAAATATATTCAGATTCTAAAAATTCTATATCATTCTATATCATTGCTATATCATATCTGGCTCCAAAGAAACTGGGATCATTTTCTATGGTGCTACATGGCTTAGGCAGCTTCTAAATCTGCTTCTCCTCACAACTTGGCCTAATGTATTTCCATTCTTTTGTAAGAGCCTGGATAAGGAATTTCCCAGGGTGCTTCCTTTGAATGTTGTTACCATAGCAGCAAAGGGAAGGAGATTCCATTTTTTTTTCCAGAGAAACTGCTTCCTCTACCTTCTTACTTCTTATCTGCCCCAGTTTGCATAGATGGTTTACTATTGCTTTATTCCAATGAATGAATGAATGAGCGAACCTTTATTGTCAAAGTACAACCATGTATACATTGAGATTGCTAGATGAAAAACATGGTTGGGGAAACTTATAATATTTTGCCCAAAAAGTATTGGAGGAAAAAAAAGAGATAACATAAACATAAACTTCAACTTAATATAGGAGGAAGAAACTGATTTTCAGTTTAGGATATTTTAATATTGTAATAGATGAACCAGTAAGAAAGAAACAATTTTCAAGCACAAACAGGCTGTTCTTCAGTCTTGAATAACAGTAACACTTCGGTGCACATGGCACTTCTATAGAGAATCTTTTCAGCAGTCTAGAAACAGTTCAAAAACTGTGAGATCTCACAATATTGGCTAAGAGAGAACTGACTCATGCTTATTTTGGCTTTATACCAGTTTATCCAAAATTGGGGCAAAGCTGATATTTTCTTCTGCAGTTTCAGATATCTAGAATATGTAAATAATTTGATCTCTCATAGGTGGAATTTTTGCTTCCGCCCTTTGACTATTCCTGCGCTATATGAGCATGCAATTAATTCACAGGTTCTTTAACAGAGAAGATGGCTTAGTAGCTTTGTGGCTTTCATACCACATCACAGGGGTAGTTTTGCACACAACTGAACATAAAACGAAAGCAAGAACATGGGTAGAGATGCTAGCAATTAATTCCTTTCTCCTTTGTGTGGAGTAGAGGTGAAAGAATTTTAAATGGATCAGTGGTAATTCAGGACGAAGCCCTGATTAACTTCTAGGGGTGTTTTTGTTTGTTTCTGCACATACCCTTAGAATTTTTAAAACTTTTTTTTATTATATAAGGTTTTCCAGATAATATAAAAAGAAATAACAAAGGAATAAAGATACAAAAAGCAAAGTAGAAGATAAACTACTAATAAAACATAAGCAACAATATAATAATGATGATGATGATGATGATGATGATGATGATGATGATGATGATGATGATGAAGAAGAAGGATATCTAAAATGAATGCACCAGTTCTGGAAAGAACAACATCCAGAATCAGAAATAACAGAACAGAGACTAGCAGATCAATGCCGATTTATAATACAAAATAAAATATTCACAGAAACAGAAGTGGATGAACTTAAAAGGTTTACCCAGGGCAAAGACATCAAAGCCTTGCCAGAAGTAATTCAGAATGTAGATACAAGCCAGGGGGAGTTGGCAGTGAAGGAATCCAGCAGATATACAACTGTTCTCATTTGGAAACCAGGCACCTCTTCCTCAGGAAGAACAAAGCCTTCTACCTAAAGAAATAAAAGAATTGAAACAAAGAATAACTGAGCATCTAGAACACCACAAAAACAACAGAATATGCCTGCATTGAAGCTTGTTCCAAAGAATCAGCTAGCACAAGCATTAAAAGATGCTAATACTGCAATATCAAGTATAAGCACCAATTCACTGCAAGAAATAAACCAACTAATGTAGAGCACAGCTGCAGTTATAATTGAATACATGGGATGCAAAATCAACAAAGAAGAAAAACAAACAAACAGTGCACCACAAAAATGGAAGGTTAAACTAGAAAATATGATTAGCAAGTTAAGATCACATTGCAAGCAAGCTAGAACAGATGAAAGAAAAGAAGCTGAAGAACAAGAAGACCAAAGAATACCTAATCAAGAAATACCATTTAGAAACAAAGAAGATCAAGGAAGCACTGGAATAATAAAGCAGCAAATAACAGCTATAGCCAGGAAAATCAGTAGATACGAAGCTCGAATTGCAAATTATAGGCAGAACCTCCAATTACAATCCAATCAGAAACGTTTCTACCAATCCATCAATGGAGAAACTGACAAGGAAGAAACAGTGCAGTTCTGGAAGCAGATATGGGATAACCCAAAGAAACACAAGAAGGATGCGGCTTGGTTAAAAGAGGTGGATACAAATAAAATAGAAATTGAAATGAAAGAACTAGTAATAACTACAAAAATGGTACAAAAAAGAGCATGGAAGATCAAAAATTGGTCAGCACCAGGTGAAAATGAACTGCATGGGTTTTGGTTGAAACATCTAACTGCTATATACCCGCTCATTGCCAAGCAGTTCAACAATATACTACAAGGAGGAGAAATTGAAAAGTGGCTAACAACTGGGAAAACCTACCTAATAATGAAAAATCCAGCAAAAGGTGCAACACCAGGCAACTATAGGCCAATTATCTGCTTACCAACAACTTTCAAATTGCGAACTGGTGTGGTAGCTGATGCAATACAACAGCATCTAATTGAAAACAATGTCTTTCCACCTGAACAGAAGGAAAACCACCCCAATAGCAGAGGAACAAAAGATCAACTCCTAATAGACAAAATGATCTTGGAAAACTGGGGCATTTCCAACCAAGTTGCCTCTCCTCCCTCCCTCCCTCCCTTCTTTCCTTCTTTGCTTTTTTTAAAAAAAACTGCCGGAGGCTCTGAGCAGAGGTGGCAGCAGTTAGACAGTGGTGGGCACATTTTGATCCCTCCCCCCTGTCATTGCCTCTGCGTGGGTCTCAGCTCACCTTTCCCAGACCTGCACATGTGTGTGTATGTGTGTGTGTGCATGCATGCACAAGGGCTGGAGGGGGAGTCATACCCCCAACAACCCACACCCTCAACAGAGACATTCTGCAATGGCAGGCTGCAAATTAATGAAAGCTGGTTTTTTGGAGTACTTGTTCTTTTTCTCAACGTGCCGCCGATTGCATCGTGCCCTGTGCTGCTTAGCTTCCGCCCTGGGGGAAAGGGAAGCACTTCTCTTGCCTTTTTTCTTTCTTAATGGTCAGCAGGGGTGGTCAGCAGGGATGCCGGGTGCTCGCCGCCTCCTCTTCGCGCACCTAGGGGATGGGGTGGCCCTTTCCCGCCAAAACCTCCTTTTATATCCTCTCCTCTCTCCCCCCTCCTCCTTTTCACTTCAGGGCACCTCCAGCTTCCAGAAGCACTGATCAGCTGGAGCCCGGCACTGATCCTGGGGCTTCTGCTGAGCTCCAACAGCCCTGCAGCTCCAGCTGTTTCTCCCTCAGGTTTATGTGTTGGTGCTGCTGCTGCTTCAGCTCATTCCTCTCCCCCCCCCCCCCCCCAGCTATCAGTTCTCTAGGACAGTTGTGTATCAACTGCCAGGTGCCAAAGTACCACTGGTGATATGCGTACCACGGGTTGAAAAGCCCTGCACTAGAAAGCCCAGGTTAATTGCAGTCAATCAGTACAGTACAAGCAGGCTGCACTCATAAGCTTGGTGGTGTAAAAAACAACAACAAAGTTGTTGCTATTAGAGTGGAGGATATAAAGCTCTTTTTACTTTATGAGAACCTCTATGTGAAGCAGGGACAATTTGTTTTTTGCTCAGGACTTTAGAGTCAAGGTGAGGTACATTCTCACTGATAGAAAATGGCATGCCTATGAACTCTTCAGAGTGCTATCAGTGCAAATGAAAAAATTGCCTTTGACCAATTCTAGATATGGTAGCAACTGACCCAAAAATAAATCAGTTTAGCTGCTGCATACAGCATGAGAGTATACCTCTGGAGACATCTTCTGAAGCAAGCCAAAGATACTATGTGGAACACAGATTACAAAAAAAAGTCTTCCATTGTTACCATGGCTACGTGGGACACTAGAATTGATCCTTATGTTTCGCTTTTCAGCTCAACATTAGAATGCAATGAACATAGTGTAGAGATTGGTACTGTGGTAGCAATTTATGTTATCTTTCCAAACAATACAAATTTGAAGAATTGAAGGCACTTTAAAAACAGAATCCTTTGGTGTGATTTTAAATTCCTGTTTATTTGGACTACCAGTAGTATGAATATATTTACATGTAAGCACATTTTCTTTAGGCCTTCAGATAGACCTATATAAGGGAAGAAGCTTGCTATCATGATCCTTCCTATTCTGTAATTAATTCATTGTACCTTCACAGTTTGTCTGAAAAATTATCTTAATATAGACCCAGGAGTGAGGGGTCCTCGGTGCTCTCTGAGCTTTCTTGTTTTCTTGCAGACATTTCAATACCCTAAGTAGGTAATGTCATTAGTGCTAATAAGGTGAGCTGTTTGCTGTCTGTTTATATTTTAATTCTATAGAATAGAAGCTGTGTAAGAACTTTATTTCAGTGTGCCCAAACTCAATGCAGCAATCCAGAACAGCAGAAAAAGGAAATGGAGCATCTATACAACACATTCAAAAAAAATGGATACCCACGCAACTTCATCAAAAAGTCCCTGACCACTCAACCCAATATAGCACAACCAACCCAAACCCTAAAAAGAATTACACTGCCATAGATCAAGAATATTTCAGAAACCGCAGATAGACTACTTACTACAACCACATGGAATCATCATAGCACATAGGCCAATTAAAGCCCTTCAAAATGTCCTAAGTAAACCTTTCATTTCAACCCTGAGCTACAAATATTCTCCTTCATTGAGACTCAAGAATGAATAAAATTGCAATGAGTGGCATAGTAGCCTAGTAGTGGAGACTTCTGCTTCGCATTCAGAAGGTTGAAAATTCAGTCCTAGGTAGCGGCAGATGTTTCTCTCTCTGGGGTGCAAAGAAAAAAAGCTCAGCTCCATCCAGTCAACTAGACTCTAATTAAGGAATTATAGGGTCATAAAAAGGGAGTTTAGTGAATGAAATTGCACAATTATGACATGATATAGGCAGTGGTGGGATTCAGCTGGTTCACACCACTTCGGCAGAACCGGTAGCTATTTTTTTGTTGCCCAAGCTCAGAATGGACTTCTGGAAGTGGCATCCACACAAACAACCAGTTGTTCACATATTTGAATCTCACCACTGGGATATAGGCAGCCTTCCTATCCATTAGTACAAAGGTAAAGGACTTTATGTAAATAACAGGATACTATGAACAGATCATTTTAATTAAACTGGACTGAATTAAGTCTTGCCTGATACCAATGTGTGGAAATACATGCTTCTTGTGGCAATATTTTTCTTTTTTAAATCTCCTATAGCAGGAGCCACTTCCTCACCAAATCTACCAGACACCAGTACCTCGCATGTCCCGTGGTTGCACAGAACCAGGTAAACAGGCCTTTCAACCAAGAGATGTTGTACCTTGTAATTTGGGAATGGGAGGAAATGAGTTTCCAGCTTTTATTTCTGCATTCCTTTAAATTTGTGGAATTCTGTTCTTACTATAGTCTCAATAAATTATACCTATAATAATGCAAATCTGCTGGATTAAATTTCTGTTGAGTACTGAGATACAAATACATCCTCAATATTTCATTGCCAATCTTTTCCACTGGCTTATTTATTTGTTCCTTGGTGTGTTTTATTTTCACCTTCTTTTTTTTCCCTTTGGGGTGTACTTTAATTACTCCCTTGGTAATTAAAAAAGCATTAAAAACCTAGATTAAACTTCCTAATAAAATAGATAGCATGATCATATAAGAACTGAAAACCTGTTTAAAGAAATGATAAAATTTCAAGAGTGTTTCATAGTCTGAAAAAGCTCCTGCATTTAAAGTGGAGAATAGATTTTAATTATTTATTTTATTTTATTATTTATTTTTAATTTTATTCAATTTATATAGCCATCCATCTCACATTTGTGACTATGTAGTGTTTCAGTAGCCAGAGTGCTTTGACTTTGACAATAAATACAGTAGATTCAGTCTGAAATGTCTTTGAGTGCACAGTGATAGAAATTTCTCTTTGGAATTTGGAAAACTTGAGGGACAGACTCTTCTAGAAGATTTCTGTTAACTGAAATGAAGCCCTACTTTGCATACACTGAGGCTCCATGAAAGGAAATAGCTGATTATTTGTTGGCAGGATTTTTTCTTACCAAGGAAGGGAGATAGGTTTAGATGAGTACCTGTCTCAGGTACCCAATAGAACTGATATGAATAGCTCTGATATTGAGCTGTAATTCTTAAGACGTTTTCTGAAAGGAAGATGACAACTATCTCTTGTGTTTTTACACTGTTTGAATAGAATGCAGCAAAAATATTTCTTCCAAAAGGTGGTGAGTATTCAGATGATTTCTTCTCTCAGGCATCTCAACTGATACGCATTGGAAGAAATCGTATCATAGATTGGTATCAGTTAGTTATGCTAGATATTTCAGTATGATTGTATCAGAATGGTACCATAAGATTATAAGTCAGTATATGTATATAGATTGCTATACTGTGCCTGATCACATCTTTTGTCCCAGTTTAAATAATTGAAAATATGATTACCTATTTTTCCATATATGATATCCCTCTCCATTATGTAATATGTATTTTTTTCTTTCAGAGTGTTTATTTTCTGCACTGAACTACCACATTCCTCCTGGGCTTCCTAAATTGCGTCGACGAAGACAGGTAAATTTACTACATGATAGTAATAATCAATTTCAAAAACAGAAGTCCAAGAAGTCTTATAAATTTATTGTACCTGAAAAACAGAACAGAATTTTTTAATGCATAAATTCCTAGCATCACGTATTATGTTAGAATGGTCCAGATTTTTCTCTGCAATCTTTTTCTGCAGTCAAGAATCAAGATCATGTGAAATGTTAGTATCACTTTATAATGCCTTGGTAAGACCACATTTCAAATACTGCATCCTGTTTTGGTTGCCAAAACTGGAAGGAGTGCAGAGAAGAGCAACAAAGATGATTAGGGGGCTGAAGGCTAAAACATATGAAGAATGCTTTCAAGAATTGGGTTGGTCTAGTCTAATGAAAAGAAGGATTAGGGGTGACATGAAAGCAAGTCTTTTAATATCTGAAAGGTTGTCACAGAGAAGAGGGGTCAACCTATTCTCCAAAGCACCTGAAGGCAGGACAAGAAGAAATGGATGGAAATGAATCAAAGAGAGAAGCAAACTAGAACTAAGGAGAAATTTCCTGAAAGTTAGAACAATTAATCAATGCAACTATTTGCCTCCAGAAATTGTGGGTGTCCCATCACTGAAGGTTTTAAGAAGAGATTTGGACAACCATTTGTCCAGAATAGTATAGGGTCTCCTGCTTGAGCAGAGGGTTGGTCTAGAATAGCGGTCCCCAAACTTTCTACTTTTGCAGCCCCACTGGCATGTGGGGGGGGCATATAAGTGGCAGGCACACGCATGCGCACAGCTCCATTGGTGTGAGCAGGGGGTGCCTGCACCCTCCACTCAAGTGAATGGAGCTTTGCACATGAGTGAGGGTGCTTGTGTTCATATGCGAAACTCCACTTGCATGTGTGAAAAGTCTTTGTACGCAAAGCTCCATTCCTGTGAATTGAGCTTTGCACGCAAGCGCCCTCTGGTCATGCAAGTGGAGCTTCGCCCATGAGCATCAGCTCCCTTCAGTTGCACAAATAGAGCTTCATGCATGTGCTCATTCACCACTCACACCAGTGGAGCTTTGTGCGCATGTCCATCACTCACGTGGGCCAGTTTGAAACAGGCTGCAGCCTGGTAGTGGACCTGGGTTTTGGGAACCCCTGGTTAGAAGATTTCCAAGATTCCTTCCAACTCTGTTACTCTGTTATCTTCATGAATTTGCTTCCCATTCAGTATAGACCAAACATAAGTAGCATTAATAGTTTACATACATGTCAGTTAAGCATCTCAGAGTCCCCATACTCAATGAACTGTAATAACATTCTGCGAATTTTTCAAAATGTAGGGAAGAAAACATGTTGATCTCTTTCTCCCATGGAGGCAATACCATGCTAAGCAATCTATTAGTGGTCATATATGCATTTCAAAGAAAGAGGAAATATTTATAAGAACAGAAGTTGCTTATTTACCTTCAAGTTTTATAGGGACTGATAAATAATGCCTATCCAAACTAAGCACTGTTGTCTTCAGTTGTCTCACTTAGCCCAGTTAGACTTATCTATTCTTTTAAATAGATAGTCCAAAGCAGGTTAACTTCTCTTCCCCTACATTTTTGTATATTTTTAAGGGTGCTGGTCTAGAAACCAGGAGACTCTAAGTTCTAGCCCTGTTTTAACCATGAAAAAACAGCTGGGTGATTGCTTTGAGTTGCTTATAAAGTAATAAAGGCAAGATAGAAATCTAATAAATAAGATAAACAAATTAGATCTTGGTTTATTTCACTTAAAACATTATTAGAAAAAAATAGCTATACTATTTTGAGATTGTAGTTAAATTTTTAATTTTAGAATAACAAATGGCAGCTAGATAAGTTCTCACATTCCAAGCAGCAAGGCTTGCAGGTGCACTATAGCTCCATGTTTAATGTGTTGGATTTAAACTGGGAAAATCTAGGCTCAAATCCACTCTCAGGTCATTAAGTATGTGAAGTTAGTCCCAGCTTAGCTCAACCTATCTCACAGAGTTAGTCTATGGATAGAATGTATGCTTGAGTTCTTAGAGGAAAGATAGAACAGAAACAATGAAATAATAAAATATTAATTACATTGATATTGCATAATTGTTATTGAAAAGAGAGGTATGTTTGGGTTAGCTTTGTCTGATTATATACAACGTCTTGAAGTTTTATAGCATTTCACAGCTTAGAAAGCTGCTTTTTGTATAATATATCAACTTTCTCCAACTGCCCTTCAGGTGTGCTTCTCTTAATTCTTAACAATTTGCAGGAATTAAGGAAGCTAGCACTAGGCTGTGGAAGACTCAGGGCTTTTTTTCTCATAGAACGCTCAGAACAGAGTTCCGGCACCTTTTTTGGATGGAACCTTGTAGGGTAGGCAAGGTGGGTTGTATGACATGTGTGAGTTCCGGCACCTTTTTCTTTTACAAAAAAAGCCCTGGGAAGACTGGTGAATTCCAAACTTCAGATTGAGCTTCCTTACTATAAAATGTAAGAAGGATTATGGAAACTTATAGAGACCTGTATATAAAATATGTTCCTGTGCATGAATGGAGAGGCCCTTCTTAGAGCAGGAGTTACCAGTGTAAATATGTCTTTTTCTTTTTCCCATCCCAGGTTCACCGAAGTCATCGGACTGTCCACAGTGAGACCAAATTCATTGAATTGATAATTGTTAATGACCACCAACTGGTGAGTACTGATAATAGCCTAGAAAGACAAATATAGATGGGTTTGCTGTTGCAGATCCTTTTAAAATGCTTTGTGGAGAGAAGCAAATGAATTGCCTGCCAAGATTGTTTCTTTGAACAATTTGGCAAACAATGATCAGAGCATTTTTCCTTTCATTCTCTTAAGTGTGATTTCTTTTCTTTTTTAAAAATTGGATAGTATATCCTCTGTCAAGATCTCTTCCATAATGCCTTTCTCAATTCAGATAAACTGTCCATCAACTCAGCTTGCTGGATCAATATAATTACATTGTCAGCATGACCAGCGTAGATTTGTAAAGTACTGTCAAAGCTTTCCAAGCCAATTTTGTCTTGCATTGGTAATTTGTTTGTTTGTTTTGTTGCAGTTCTTACTCTTGTTTAGTGCTTTGCATTCAGAGCAGAGTTACTAATGAATCCCTGGTAATTGCTCTTAAATAGACAATTCAAAATTGGGATAGAGGTCTTTAATTTATGATTTAATTATTTTCTTTTCATTTTTAAAATGCAAAATGATGTTATACTTCCCTATCCTGTTCAAATAACAACAATGAAATAATATGTATAATGGAAGGTTCTTTCTCAATATTTAATAGAGACTGACAAATTGAAGTCCATTAAATGACGGTTCATCAATAATGTTATTAATCTGAATTCTTGATGACTTTATGGATCTCCCATATAGACAATGATGAAATATTTATTTATTAAATATATATGCCTCCATGTCACTATCAAAGTGATTAAGTTCAAATGGTTTGACATTGCCTTTGTCCAAGTTATTATTATGACTTCCCAATATAGACTATATCATTGGCCTATCTTACTGAATTAATTAGTAATTAATTAAATAAATATACTACCAGAAAATACTTGAACTGAAAACTAGACTGAAAAATTTAAAAATATCTGAAAGAAGATATTTCTATATCTTTGCTTTGAAAACAACATTGATATGTCCCCAAAGTTGTCAACATCCAAGCATGATTTGGTTTTTTATCAACATTGGTTGAACGTGACTCAAACAAAACTTCTTTATTTTGAGCAAGAAGTTTTTTCAGACCACAAAACCAGTCAGAAACTTTGGATCAGTGCTTGAACACTTGTTCAGCTAAAGATGTGCTTTGTTAGAGAAGGTGATTTTGCTAGAAAATCTTGGAATTACTGAGTTGAAGGGAGTCAATAACCTGATTCTCTACAGGGGGCTACCCTTGAAATATATTCAGAAACTATAATTGATACTGAACAAAGTGGCACAGACAGTTCTAGAGGCTCTTGGGTTGGCCATCTAACACCACCATTTGAAAGTTGCACTGGTTGCAGTCTGCTTTTGAATCCAGTTCAAGGAGCTGGTTATCATTTTCAAAGCCCTTTATGGCCTGGGTCCAGAGGGATTGGCCTATCCAGCAGAAGAGGCCTACTTCAGTCTCTATCTGCCAAAGAATTTACGGTTGGTGGGGTACAGGAAAAAAGCCTTTGTGATCCCTGTTGTGTAGCTGGTTCTTTGGCACAGGAATGACGATGAGGCAGTTGAGTTCACGAAAACTCATGGTTTATTGCTTGCAAGATCTGAACAGAGAATTGGGCTGTAACTAGCTGCAATATATAGTCTAGCCCCTAGGCGGCAGCCAAAAGGTTTGAAGCAACCATTGCCAATAGCAGCACTGGAGACTTGTAATCTGGGTTACTGGAGAGCCGTTAGCTGCTCCAGCAACCCATGTAATGATTGTAAGACCGTGTCTCTTAGGGAAGAGAGAATTATGACTCTGTTTCCCCATAAAATGCACTCTTTGTGGGCAGAAAGCTCATGTCTTCTGACAAAATAATTCTGAAATTCAGAACATGGGCTTTTATCCAATCACCCCGTATATACCCATGAAAGTACTCTACTAAGTGTATCTGTAGCTGTTTCAGCACCAATGTCCCCAGCACGGAGGGGAAATTCAGGCAGGTCCTGTATGGACAGAATTCTGGCAACAGGAGCTGGATCTGATTCCATTAGTGGCAGTGGTAGTCTGCTGAGGCCATCAGCATGGCCCATTTCTTTGCCTCTTATGTGAATCAATTTAAAATTGTATGCAGAAGGAAAAATAGACCATTTCAACATTCTTGGGCACATTATGTGGGGGGTTTGTTTGTCTGTTGTGAAATCCCAACAGTGGCTTGTGGTCTATAAACATCGTTAAGTCCCTGCCATATAAATAGTCATGGAATTTTTTAATTCCAGCAACCATGGCTACGGCCTCTTTGTCAATCTGAGCATAGTTGCGCTCAGCAGAGGACAACGTCCTTGAGTGGAATGCTATAAGTTCCTGTGTTCCATTCTTTTCTAAGTGACTTAAAACTGCCCCCACCCCATAGGAAGATGCATCACATGCAAGACATACTGATTTAGACTCTTTGTAATGAGTTACAGTGGACTTTTCTGACAATAGTGCTTTTAAGTCCTGGAAACGTTTTTCATGTAAATTAGTCCATTTCCATGGAGCTTTCTTATTTAAAAGCCTGTGCAAAGGCTCTGCTAATGCTGCCTTATGAGGTAGAAAGGTGTGATAGAAGTTAAGGAGAACCAAAAATGCTTGTAGCTCCCCTTTGGATTTGGGCCTAGGAGCCATTTTAATGGCCTTCACTTTAGATTCAGAAGGGTGAATACCGTTAGCATCAATTCTGAATCCCAAGAATTCTGTTGAAGGAACCCCAATATTATACTTGCTCTTTTTTAATTTGAGGCCTGCTTCACGAAGTCTCTGTAAAACAGCTCTGAGCCTGCTGGGTAACACTTCTGGGGATTCCCCAGCAATAAGAACATCATCAAAATAAGGGCAGACGCCCTGAATGCCTTTAAGTGTGTGTTCCATTATTCCCTGGAAAATGCCTGGGGCAACACTGACTCCAAACTATAAGCGGTTTACTTTGAAAGCCCCCCTGTGAGTCACGATTGTCTGAGCTGCAGCTGTGGCCTCATCAACCAGCAATTGCTGATAGGCCTGTGCTAAATTAAGTTTAGCAAAAATAGTACCCCCTTGCAAGGAGGCTAAAATGTGGTTGACCACTGGAACTGGGTATGCGTGTTGCTTGAGGGCTTTATTTAGAGTGCATTTACAATCAGCACAAATGTGAATTTCCCCATTGGCTTTAAGTGGGGTGACTACAGGAATTTCCCATTCCCCCCCCCCCATCAGCTGGCTGTAAAATGCCCTGTTCTACAAGCTTGTCAAGTTCAGAATCAATTTTATGTTTTAAGGCAAAGGGGACCCTTCGAGGCTTAACCCTAATTGGAACTATGTTGGGGTCTAGCTTGAATGAGATAGGTGGGCCTGTGTATGTTCCTAGGGCAGAATCAAAAGCGTCAGCATAGTCCTCACATATTGATGAGAGGTTTGCATTTGTGTCCGGTTGATACCAGTAATCTGAATACCTAAGGCATCAAACCAATCGAGTCCAATGAGACTCATTCTCTGGTCCCCTACTACTATGACATCCAGGTGCCCATAAAACCCCTTAAATTTTACAGTCAAGGTGGCTTCTCCCTTAACTTTAACTTGAGCATTTTGAAAGTCAGTTAGAATTATGTCTGAAAGCCTCACTTTGGCCCAGTTGTTACTGCGCCTAAACATGAAATTAAAAGTGTCTTGAGAAATAATGGAGACTGCAGAGCCAGAGTCCAATTCCATTTTACAAGAAACTCCTTGTAGCTCTACCAGGAGTCTGAGTTTAGGTTTGAGGGGGCATCGGGCCCCAGTGCGGCATACGCTTCTACGGCTTCTGAAAACCCCCACACTAACCGGACCCTGGGCCCCAGTACCTCTCCTAGTCGGTTCTTCTGACTGGTGTTTGGTTGGCCGGTCCCTCTGGCGGGCTCTGCAAACCACTGCGATGTGGCCTGTCTGGCCATAGGCTCTGTACTTGGCTGACGGGAATCTGCAATCGGTAAGAGAACTGCCTTGTAAGTGTTCTCTTGCTGCTGGCTGTTGTGGTGTTGCTCATTGGGCTGCTTTTGAAGTTTGTTGATTTCTGGTTCTTCCTCCTCGGAGGACTCTTCGGTGTGTTTGGCGTCCTCGTGGTGGACTGTTTCTTCATGCTTTGTGGTTTTGGTGGGCTGGACTGCTTGAATTTCACCCCCGGCGGCTTTGTTGGCCAAAACTTTGTCTTGTGCTTCTGAAAACGTTAAATTTGGTCTGGCAAAGAGTCTTTGTTGAAGCGTTTGGTTCTTTGGCCGCAAACAAGCCAATCTCGTAGACTCTCTTCTAAGTTCAAAAATTTGCAAAGGCATGTGGCCTGCCTAAGGCCCATGATGAATTCTGAAGCTGATTCACTGGGTTGCTCCACTCTCTGGTCAAACTTGAAATGCCAGGCCATTTCAGACATCTTGGGCTGGAAATATTTGGTTAACTTCTTCCTGAGGTCCGCATAAGAGACCGATTCCATTGGCATCAGAGCGAAGAGGTTCTCAGCCAAATTCAGAGGCAGAGTAGCGTTGCGGCCTTGAGGCCTTCTTCTGCGATTTGGTTTGACCGGAGGTAGTTTTCTACCTGGGACAAATAAGATGGCCATTCTTCTGGATGCTTCACATCGAATTCTCGAAGTCTTCCGACCTTTGGCATTCTGTTTCTTGCTGGTTCCTGCGATTTCTTCCGATCGTGCTTCCCAGGCTCAGGGAATGAGTCCGCAGAGCACGAGGTTGCTAATGTAGCTTGCTAGCCGACCTTGAGGTGGGGGGGAATGCCTTTTCCCTCCGGTGTGTGCTGCCTTCCCCTCTAAGACTTCAGCTCTTTTTCAGGGAAGCAGGATCCCTCCTTCGTCGCCAGTGTTGTGTAGTGGGTTCTTTGGCGCAGGAATGAAGATGAGGCAAGTGAGTTCAGGAAAACTCATGGTTTATTGCTTGCAAGATCTGAACTGAGAATTGGGTTGTAACTAGCCCCAATATATAGTCTAGCCCCTAGGTGGTAGCCAATAGGTTTGAAGCAACCATTGCCGCCTAGGGACAGCCAATAGCAGCACTGGAGACTTGTAGTCTGGGTTGCTGGAGAGCCATTAGCTGCTCCAGCAACCCATGTGGTATTACCATTGAACCCAATACATAACAATCCCTGTCCTTTGGAATATTCTCCTACCAGAGTTGAGGTCAGCCTCCACCCTCCTGGCCTTTTCAAAGAGCTTTAAAATTTGGCTTTGCTGGGGGACCTGATAGGGATGCCTTATGCTGGCTGTGGCTGAACATCTCCACTCCTGTGTTGCCTGTCCTGTTGATTTTTAACTGTTTATTTTTTATTAATTTTAGTCATTTAATATGACCTTTTTAACATTTTGTAAGTTTCCCAGAGTTGCTGTAACAATGAAATGGTGGCATATGAATCTAATAAATAAATAATAAATTCAGTACAAGTTTCAGGAAATATTATTTACATGGATTTATTTCTATGTAAACATGATAAAGGTTTATGGCTAAGAAGATAGGCATTTCAAAAATGTTCTGATATGTTAAGAGTGAAATTGACCTTAGGGCTATTTTTTTAAGGTGGGGGAAGTCACTTCATGAACAAAGAGGTAGAGAAGGGGAAGTCCCTCACTAGACTGCTTCAGCCTCAGGTTTAATCAGATGCTGAGTAAATTTCCTGAAACTATTTTTTCTGTATCTATTCTGTTCCAGTTTGAGCAAATGCGCCGCTCAGTTAGCCTTACCAGCAACTTTGCAAAGTCTGTGGTAAATCTTGCTGATGTGGTGAGTGTGGAGTACATTGCAGTTTCCTGCAAACATTACATGCAAAAATAAGGTGAGGATGAATCAAGGGAAAATCTGGCCCTATACAAAGGATTTCATGGTGGGTCTCTTCTACAGGCCATCATCAGGTACAAATAAGTGACCTAGTCTGTTGAGTTCTAGAATCATTTTCACATATGTTTGATCTTAAATCCTAGCATCTCATTTCCACAGCACTCTACAGCTAAATGTGTAAGCACACATGAACATATTGTCTTTCAAGTATCCACAATTATTTTTAGACAATGATTCCCTATCAGATTTTTTCATACTTAGTACATGCCAATATACTTGGGAAACATGGAAGTGTACAACCAACATGATTAAACAGTTAAATATTTCCCAATAATGCTGCTTGAGAAAAATTCTCCATGTCTTATATTGTGACCACATGTCTAATGAAGAATTACTACAAAAATCAAATTTAGAACATCTGTTGAGAACTCTGAATGAACGTTGAATGCAGATTGTTGGTGAAATCTTATGTATACGTAAAGACCAGCATTCAAATATTGTACTATGTTGGATATCGCCTGGAGGAAAGAGGAAATGAGGCCAGCCTCAGAAAACTTAAAGAAGATCTTAAGATTATTAAGGTCCCTAGGGAGATGCCAAAGAGGCTGCGAATGATTGAAAACCACTGGAAAACATAAGGTGTTCTGCACAGGACCTGCTGCTGCTGCTGATGACATGCCAAAGAACAACTGTCTTAATTTTCATAATTAGCTCAAGAAATTCAAATTTAATTGGTCAAATATATGGAGCAAAGTTTTTCACTTATTTTTATACCCTACACTCACTCATCTTTTTGTTAAATTAGTGAACAGTTTAAAGAAAGAGTTATAGACAAGGAGAGATAAAACAAGTGAAATGAGTGAAAGGGTAAGTAAGTAAAATAGTAAGATACAAATAAATAAACAAGATTAAATTGTCTTGAGACTACAGTTCTTTCATAAAATATTAATTATTAAACTACAAAATGCACCAGGTTTTTTTAAAAAAGTAAGAATAACTTTTAAGCTTTAAGCTAACAATAATGGTACAGCATAAATCACTAATTAAAATTATAAGCTATAATAGGTTGGATCTAATTTCCCAAATATAGACACATTGCATAGAAAAACCCACATTTTATATGCTTTTTGTTGGAAAAGCTCTTTGATTCCTTGTATGAAAAAATGGCTAGCCAAATTGTCAGAGTGTACTTTGATGGAGAAGGAAATGGCAACCCACTCCAGTATCTTTGCCATGAAAACCCCATGGACAGTACCAAAAGGCAAAATGATATGATGCTGAAAGATGAGCCCTTCAGGTCGGAAGGTGTCCAATATGCTACTGGGGAAGAGCAGAGGGCTAGTACTAATAGTGCCAGAAAAAATGAAGCGACTGGGCCAAAGCTGAAAGGATGCTCAGCTGTGGATGTATCTGGTGGTGAAAGGAAAGTCCGATGGTGTAAAGATGTTTTCTCCATAGGAACCTGGAATGTAAGATCCATGAATCAAGGCAAGCTAGACGTGGTCAAACAAGAGATGACAAGACTGAACATCGACATCTTAGGAATCAGTGAACTAAAATGGACAGGAATGGGTGAATTTAATTCATATGACCATCAGGTATACTACTGCGGGCAAGAATCCCTCAGAAGAAATGGAGTAGCCTTCATAGTCAGTAAAAGAGTAGGAAAAGCAATACTGGGATACAATCCCCAAAATGACAGAATGATCTCAGTTTGAATCCAAAGCAAACCATTCAATATCACAGTAGTCCAAGTCTATGCCCCAACTACCGGTGCTGAAGAGGATGAAATTCACAGGTTCTATGAAGCCCTACAGCACTTTATAGAACTAACACCAAAAAATGATATGCTTATCATCATGGGGGATTGGAATGCTAAAGTAGGAAGCCAAAAGATAACCAAAATAACAGGCAAGTTTGGCCTTGGAGTACAAAATGAAGCAGGGCACAGGATGATAGAATTTTGTCAAGAGAATACGATGGTCATAGCAAACACTCTTTTCCAACAACCCAAGAGACGGCTCTACATATGGACATCACCAGACTGTCAACACAGAAATTGGATTGACTATGTGCTCTGCAGTCAAAGATGGAGAAGCTCTATACAGTCAGTAAAAACAAGACCATGAGCTTCTCGTTGCAAAGTTTAGGCTTAAACTGAAGAAAGTAGAGAAAATCACTAGGCCACCCAGGTATGAATTAAATCATATCCCTGTTGAATATACAGTAGAGGTGACAAATAGATTTAAGGAATTAGATCTGATAGACAGAGTGCCTGAAGAACTATGGACAGAGGTTCGCAACATTGTACAAGAGGTAGCAACTAAAACCATCCCAAAGAAAAAGAAGTGCAAGAAAGCAAAATGGCTGTCTGAGGAAGCTTTGCAAATAGCTGAGGAAAGGAGGGAAGTGAAAGGCAAGGGAGAAAAAGAAAGATCCGCCCAATTGAATGAAGAATTCCAGAGAATAGCTAGAAGAGATAAGAATGCCTTCTTAAATGAACAGTGCAAAGAAATAGAAGCAAACAATAGAATAGGGAGGACCAGAGATCTCTTCAAGAAAATTGGAGAGATGAAAAATGAGCATGATAAAGGAGCAAAATGGCAGGGACCTAATAGAGGCAGATTAAGAACAGGTGGCAAAATTACACAGAAGAACTATACAAGAACGAGCTTAATGTCCCTGATAACCACGATGAGGTGATCATTGACCTCGTGCCAGCTATCCTAGAATGTGAAGTGAAGTGGGCCTTAGAAAAGCTGAGCAATAACAAAGCTAGTGGAGGTGACAGTATTCCAGCTGAGCTATTCAAATCTTAAAAGACGATGCAGTAAAAGTGCTACACTCAATTTGTCAGCAAATTTGGAAAACTCAACAGTGGCCACAGGATTGGAAAAGGTCAGTTTTCATTCCAATTCCAAAGAAAGGTAGTGCCAAAGAATGTTCAAACTTTCGCACCATTGCACTCATTTTTCCTGCTAGTAAAGTTATGCTTAAAATCCTACAAGCTAGACTCCAGCAGTATGTGGATCGAGAACTACCAGAAGTACAGGCAGGATTTCGAAGAGGCAGAGGAACTAGAGATCAAATTGCCAACATACGCTGGATCATGGAGAAAGCTAGGGAGTTCCAGAAAAACCTCTACTTCTGATTCATTGACTATGCTAAAGCCTTTGATTGTGTGGATCACAGCAAAGTGTGACAAGTTCTTAAAGAGATGGGAGTACCAGACCATTTTATTTGTCTCTTGAGAAACCTATATGCGGGTCAAGAAGCAACAGTGAGAACTGGACACGGAACCACTGATTGGTTCAAAATTGGGAAAGGAGTCCGGCAAGGCTGTATACTGTCACCCTGCCTATTTAACCTATATGCAGAGCACATCATGAGAAAGGCAGGGCTAGATGAATCAAAAGTTGTAATTAAGATTGCTGGGAGAAATATCAACAACCTAAGATATGCAGATGATACCACTCTAATGGCAGCAAGTGAAGAAGAACTAAAGAGCCTCTTGTTGCTGGTGAAGAAGGAGAGTGCAAAAGTTTGCTTGAAACTTAACATTAAGAAAACCAACATCATGCCATCCGGCCCTCTCAATTCCTGGCCAATAAATGGGGAAGAAATGGAGGTAGTGACAGATTTTATTTTCCTGGGCTCCAAGATCACCGCAGATGGGGACTGTAGCCAAGAAATTAAAAGATGCTTGCTCCTGGGGAGGAAAGCCATGGCAAATCTAGACAGCACACTAAAAAGCAGAGACATCACCCTGTCAACAAAGGTGCATATAGTCAAGGCTATGGTCTTCCCAGTTGCAATGTATGGCTGTGAAAGTTGGACCATAGGAAAGGCTGAGCACCAAAGAATTGAGGCCTTTGAACTATGATGCTGGAGAAGATTCCTGCGAGTCCCTTGGACTGCAAGGCAATCAAACCGGTCAGTCCTAGAGGAGATCAACCCTGACTGCTCTTTAGAAGGCCAGATCCTGAAGTTGAAACTCAAATACTTTGGCTACCTAATGAGAAGGAAGGACTCACTGGAGAAGAGCCTAATGCTGGGAAAGATTGAGGGTAATAGAAGAAGGGGACGACAGAAAATGAGGTGGCTGGATGGAGTCACTGAAGCAGTAGGTGTGAGCTTAAATGGACTCAAGAAGATGGTAGAGGACAGGAAGGCCTGGAAGAACATTGTCCATGGGGTCGCGATGGCTTGGACACGACTTCGCAGCTAACAACAACAACTTTGATGTCTAGAATAACTTTGTATTTTTTAAAAAATAAGTTTATTAAAATTTATTTCTTAAATTTAAATATTTAGACTTATTCAAGATTTTTTCTTTCTCTGTTTCCAATGAGAAGCATATAATTTCCTTGCAGCAGCTAATATATACAAAACTAATTCGGTATGCTTTGAAGGATTGTATGATTTAGTAAAATTTAATACAAATGTCCCAAGTTGCAACAGGAATTCAACTTTTATAATTTGTGTAATTTTAATGGGAATTATTTTCTAAAAATGTTGAGTTTTCAGTATTACTGTCAAATATGAAACAATACTTCAGTCTCATCTTATTTTCAACATTTTAGTAAATGAGAGAAATAATATGTCAATAATAAACAACAATTATAATGTTATAATATTCAGAATAATTTTAATCTTTTTCTACTAAAAGTAGATATGAAAATAAATTGTGGGAAGGAAATAAACTATTTTAGTTTTCATTTGACTTATAGGGTACATTTGGAAAACTGTGGTTCTTTGGAAAATAGGAAGCATATCTCATGTATGGAAGATGAAAGGCTCCATCTTTATAAAAAAAATCTATGTTTGGTTACAGATTTTTAAGGAGCAGTTGAACACTCGTATTGTGTTGGTTGCCATGGAGACATGGGCATCGGGGGATAAGATCCAGACCGATGAAGATTCCCTAGAGACATTGAGAGAATTTATGAAATATCGCCAAGAGTCTCTTCCTGAACACAGTGATGCTGCCCATCTTTTCTCGTGAGTTTTAAATGGGAATGTGGTCACTTTTATGCTAGAAAGATGCAAAATTAACTATTATAGTTCTATTATAGGCTGAAGTAGGGATGTTAGAGATGTTCATAAGAGATGTTAAGAAAATCTATGTATGCAATGAAACTTTTACTGAGCAAGCCTATATAGTAGATCTCCTGGTATTATAGCAAATGAAATGCAGCTTTCTATTATATGTGCACTTCCATTTATATTCCTTTTTAGACATTTAGGATAACATAGAGACATTCTTTGCTATTGAAGAATATTAACTAATATAGTAGAAATAAGATGTTGGCACAAAAAGAAAACTTTGTCAGATTTTTTTATATAGGTAGTCTTCATTCAGTGACTGCTTCGTTTAGTAACTGTTCAAAGTTAACACTTAGCACTTAGACTTATATACTGCTTTATGATGCTTTACATCATTCCCTAAGAGTTTACAGAGTCAGAATATTGCCCCCAACAATCTGGGTCTTCAGTTTACTGATCTTGGAAGGATGAAAGGATGGTAATGAAAAAGGGACTTTATAACCAATAATTTGCATTTGCAGCCTTTGCAGGTATGTAAAGCAAAAGAAAACACACAGGTGTGCTTTCACTTAACACTCGCTTCACTTAATGACTGAGTTGCTGGTCCCATTTGAGGTCACTAAATAAGGACTACATGTACTAGATAATAACTGTATTACTTGTTAAAATTACATAAGAGGCACCCTGGTATATCTAATTAGTATACCACTAAAGTTAATTCCAGTTCTAGCAAGCATGGTTTTCAAAATAATAGTTGCTTTTGACTCGTGATTAAAATGCATAGATTCAACAACAAGTTTGAATTAATATAGGTACAGAATTAAGAATTAAGATACAATCACTTAAATATGGTCAGCTGCAGCTGCCAAAAAAGCCAACACAGATCTAGACTGCATTAACAGAGGGATAGAATCAAAATCATGTGAAATGTTAATACCACTTTAAAATGCCTTGATAAGTCCATAGTTAGAATACTGCATCCAAGTTTGGTCACCATGGTATAAAACAGTCGTTGAGACTCTAGAAAGAATACAGAGAAGAGCAACAAAGACATGATAGCAGTGTTCCAATATCTCAGGGGTTGCCACAAAGAAGAGGGAGTCAAGCTATTTGCCAAAGCAACTGATGGCAGGACAAGAAGCAATGGATGGAAACAAATCCAGGAGAGAGACTACCTAGAAGAAATTTCCTGACAGTTAGAACAATTAGTGAGTGGAACACCTTGCCTCCAAAAGTTATGAATGCTTCAACCCTGGAAATTTTTAAGAAGAGATTGGACAGCCATTTGCCTGAAATGATATAGGGTTTTCTGCCTGAGCAGGGGTTTGGACCAGAAAACCTCCAAGGTCCCTTCCGACTGTCCCTGCTCCATATTTCTATTCTATTCTATTCTATTCTATTCTATTCTATTCTATTCTATTCTATTCTATTCTATTCTATTCTATTCTATTCCAGCATATAAAATTCGGCACAGCAATATCCATTTGGACTTAGTGCTAAAATCAGAGTTTCTAACTGAAATGGAAATAGCTTTGTCCTGGAACATTGCTAGGAAGTGTTCATACATGAACATGCCTCCCATCTCCTCTGTAGTTAACTACAATTAATGAGCCCATATTTATCATAGTGAGGAACAAAGGTAACAGGCTGATGCAAAGAAATGAATTCCCTAACCAGTCTATACTCTTGCCCTATTTCGACAGTTTTCATTTCAGTTGTAGGTTTAGTAAGTGAATGCCAAGAGGACATGGCTTCAGGGTGAGGTATCATCAATATGCTGATGATACCCAGCTTTTCATCTCCACCCCGAACCAACCCAGTGATGCCCTCGATGTGATGTCCCGTTGCCTGGAAGCAGTACAGATTTGGATGGGAAAGAACAGGCTCTGGCTCAACCCGGCCAAGACTGAGTGGCTTTCCGTACCAGCATCTCGTTTAATCCAAGAGGTTCCATCTTTGGTTATAGGAGGAGAGATGTTACTTCCCGTTGATAGAGCATGTAATTTAGGCATCCTCCTGAATTCACGACTCAGTTTTGAAGATCATATTGGAGTCGTGGCTAGGGGGGCATTTGCCCAGGTTCGCCTGGTACGCCAGTTGCGCCCCTTTCTGGACCGAGATGCCCTACGTACAGTCACCCACACACTCGTTACCTCCCGTATAGATTACTGCAATGCTCTCTACATGGGGCTGCCCTTGAAGACCACCCAGAGGCTTCAGCTGCTGCAGAGTGCGGCTGCACGGGTAGTGATGGGAGCACCCCGATACTCCCATATTACACCCCTCCTGCGTGAGCTGCATTGGTTACCGGTTGTCCTCCGGGTGAGATTTAAGGTGCTGGTACTTACCTTTAAAGCCCTACATGGCTTAGGCCCGGGATACTTGCAGGACCATCTGCTGCCGGGAACGACTTCCCATTGCCCAGTACGCTCACACAGAGAAGGCCTCCTCAGGGTACCGTCGGCTAGAAAATGTCGGCTGGCGAGTCCCAGGGAGAGAGCCTTCTCTGTGGGAGTCCAGCCCTATGGAACCAGCTCCCCCCTGAGCTTCGGATGGCCCCAGATCTCCAGTCCTTTTGCCGTGGCCTCAAAACACTCCTTTTCCACCTGGCTGACCTGGACTGACAGGGATTTTAATTATGTTTTTAATTTTTAACTCTAATTTTTAATTTATTTTAATTTTAATTTTAATTTATTCTGCAGGGGCCTTTAATTTTAATTTTTATTTTAACTTCTGTATTTATTGTATGTTATTGTTGTTAGCTGCCCTGAGTCCTTCGGGAGATAGGGCGGCATATAAGTCCCAATAATAAATAAATAAATAAAAACATCTAGCAGGTCAAGGCTATCTAGCATTTCCTTCATCTGCATAGTGAATCTTCCTTCTTACTCTCCCAGAGGGCACACTTTTAGAAGCAGCCGCAGTGGTACAGCTTATGTTGGAGGGATCTGCTCAGTTGCTAGAGGCGGAGGTGTGAATGAGGTGAGTTGGATTATGATCACTGGAACTGGAGTTTAAAGGTACAGAATTAAAGCCTGCATGCTCTTCCAACCCTATCAAATTTGTCTGTTTAAAAATCTCAAGCTCATTTAGATTTCTCTTCTCATCTTGCAACTCCTGAGGCTTTGAAAATCCATTTCCCAAGCTTGTGAGATGCTAGTCTTCTGCCCTTTAAAACCCTTTCAGAATATCTACTTTCAGCGAAGCCTTGAAAATCTCCACACTCTAACTGAACTAATACCTATGGTTTTTGTCACTACATTTACTGACATACACCCCTTATGCTTTCTGCTCACCCCTCTTTTTTTGCCTTCAGTCAACTAAATTTATATGTAAGATCCTTAGGTAGTATCTCTCTTGTTTTTTTATATGATTCTACAAAGAAGCCGATGTACTGATAGGGCTCTTTACATGTCAATCATAGCCAGGATTTCATTGTTCTTTGGAGAGAGAGGAAGGGTGGGGTGGAGTAGTTACTATGGGCCTGTGAATAATTTGGGAAAGATCTGCCTTCAAAAAATTAATATTTTTATGATAGCTGATCACTCCATATTCAGCCTACCCCAATAACTTGTTGTCCTCCTTCCCAAAGTATGGTACCGTTGGAGCCATGGCAGTAACATTAGCCCAGACCTTGGGTCAAAACATTGGTATGATGTGGAACAAGCACCGTGCTTCTGCAGGTAAGTAACTGTGTGATGAGCCAAGTGGAGAAAGTGACCTGAATAATGAGAATCTGAAACGTGCTTAGTCCAGTGGTTCTCAACCTTTTCTTCATCACAAACCTGCTTTAAATACATTTTGTGGCTATAGACCATGGCTATAAACTTCCAAGACTTAACTCAAGATTTAAATCAAAACATTTATTCAAGCCTATGATGACATTGCAGCCCCCCTAGATTGAGAACCACTGATTGAGCCAAACAATAATTATGAGGCTATGGTTTGCCTAAAAGAATTTGTTTTAAAGAGATCTGGAGCCCAACAGGCATTTTTATTATGATAGATTGAAGAACTATTCCATTCTCAAGATTGGTCTCCTATTCTGTAGAAACTTGAAAAGGTAATTTTTAGGTTTCCAGTTTAGTATTCCATTAACAATGTTGGCTCTACTCCGTTGTCTATGTTGGCTATACCAAAGATGATATTTTTCATGCATCATGAACATTTTAGTGTAACAGTCTCAGATTAGGGATTACTTTGTTCTGGTTTCCAATTTGGCAATCTACTGTAAAAGGTTCTGATTGGATAAGCCGAAACTGAAATTGGGGCCTGAATCTGGGTTCATTAGGGCTATGGTTTATGTTGTCAGTCCTCCAGATCTAATTTGCTTTTCTTCCACATCCTTTTTGCCAGCGTATTGGCTGCTTCTTAAGGTCATGATCATAATGTAGAATGGGTGAGCCAAGCCAGTTCTTTTGAGGTTAATAAGATAAGAACATGGCTAAAGAATAAAATGTTACTGCAAAAAAAAAAAAATTGCAGATGAATTTCTTGGAGATTCCTGGTTCAAGTTTTTCAACTAATTAGCTATTAATAGATACCATGAAGTCATTTGCAGCATTTTCTTTACTGAACATTATAAACTATTAATAGTATTAGCTGGATATTTGAAGAAGTGTATTTATACATATAGACAATAGGTTACATCCTCTAGAGGAAAATGAAGGAGAACAATGTATTAAAACTAAATGCATTAGAATACAACATAACTAAAAAAGAGAGAGAGCACTAATATTTGTACATGCAAAAAAAAGCCTTTGACAAGTTGGAGTGGCCTTTTTATTTGGCTTTTTAAAAACAAAAAGAATACAAGACAAAAATTTAAAAATTGGGCAGATAACCTACCAACAACAAGCTGCTAGGATTACTGCAATTTTCACACAAGTTTTCTAGTAAGCAAAGCCATTGGGTAAGCGTGTTAACTTTCTCTCTTGTTATTTATAATTGCTTTAAAAGTTTTGGGAGACAAAACTTGGTGAGAAAAACACTTGAAATAAAAATTCTGGGAGAGGAATACAAGTTGAAATGCTATCTAGGTTATGTAGTACCAACCATTTTGCAACCATCAGAAGAGAATTGTCAACATTTGTTAGGAAAGATTGCTACCAGATTCTTCTTGATACTTTTTCCAGCAAAAATTAACATGGTCATCTTCTAATAACATCTAGTTCACTTTTTATAGAAAAAATGGTTTAAGGCTTAATCTTAGAATGGGATGTTTTATCACAGACAAGGAGAAAATAAATGATACGATGATTTCAGCTTTAGGAATACACAATTCTGAGTTATAATTTGAAATAAGGGATTCGGACAAAAAATGTGAACTAGGAATAGAGAATGTATATTTCCCATAATTCTTTAAAAAGATATCTCTATCTTTTTTGTTGCTCCTTTTCTCTATAGGGGATTGTCGCTGTCCTGACTTATGGCTGGGTTGTATTATGGAAGATACTGGGTAGGTTGTAGAAGAAGAAAAGATCACATAAGGGCAAGGTGTTGGGTTAATATTTGAAATCAGGAACCAAGGATTTTTTAAAATATCCCCCAAACTGTTTGGACCTTAACTTTACATCTTGCTGTCATCATAAAACTCACTTTGATTGATTATTGTTAAGTTCATCTATTTCCCTCTCTAGCTTGCTTCAGAAGAAAACAGGTAGCACTGTATGCACAGGAAAAAGAAAGATACATCTGTTCAATTTTCCTTTTTTAGTAATCTGACATCCGCTATATCTGGTTATCTTGTCAGTTTTAAAATTCAGTTCTCTTATCAGCCTTCCCCCTATTCACCCCTGCTCTCTTTCTCAAAGAAAGGAAAGGAAACTTGTGTCACTAATAGACCCTCGCATAGGCCAGAAAACATCCCACCTTAAGCCTCTGGCATCAACTGAAAACAAATTCAAGATGCAAATGTACAGTTATATAAATGATGATGATGATGATGGAAGGGACCTTGGAGGTCATCTAGTCCTGCTGGTCATCCAACCCCCTGCTCAGGCAGGAAACCCTAAGCCATTTCACACAAATGGCTGTCTAGTCTCTTCTTAAAAACTTCCAGTGTTGGAGCATTCACAGCTTCTGGAGGCAGGTTGTTCCACTGATTAATTGTTCTGACTGTCAGGAAGTTTCTCCTTAGTTCTAGGTTGATTCTCTCTTTGGTTAGCTTCCATCCATTGCTTCTTGTCCTGGCTTCAGGCGCTTTGGAGAACAGCTTGACTCACTCTTCTTTGTGGCAGCCCCTGAGATATTGGAACACTGCTATCATGTCACCCCTCGTCCTTCTCTTCATTAAACTACACATACCCAATTCCAGCAGCCGTTCTTTATATGTTTTAGCCTCCAGTACCCTAGTCATCTTTGTTGCTCTTCTCTGCACTCTTTCTAGAGTCTCAACATCTTTTTTACATCATGGTGACCAAATACAGTGCAGTATTCCAAGTGTGGTCTTACCAAGGCATTGTAAAGTGGTATTAATACTTCATGTGATCTTGATTCTATCTATTAATGCAGGCTAGCACTGTGTTGGCTTTTTTGGCAGCTGCAGCAGACTGCTGGCTTATATTTAAGTGATTGTCCACTAGAACTCCAAGATCCCTCTCACAGTTACTACTATTGAGCAACGTATCCCCTATACCATATCTGTACATTTGGTTTTTCTTGCCTAAATATAGAACCTTACTTTTTTCACCATTAAATTTCATTTTGTTAGATAGTGCCCAGTGTTCAAGTCTGTCCAGATCCTCCTGTATCTTAAGCCTATCTTCTGGACTATTGGCTATTCCTGCCAGGTTGGTGTCGTCTGCAAATTTGATGAGTTCCCCTTCTATCCCCTCATCCAAATCATTGATGAAGATGTTGAAGAGCACTGTACCCAGAACAAAGCCCTGGGGCACCCCACTACACACTTTCCTCCATGTAGATGCAGTTCCATTGAGGACCAGACACTGAGTACGGCTGGTCAATGAGCTACAAATCCATCTGGTGGTGATGCTGTCTAATCCACATTTTTCTATCTTATCAAGTAGAAGGTTGTGATCTACTTTACCAAATGCCTTACTGAAGTCCAAGTAAATTGTATCCACAGCATTCCTCTGATCCATTAATTTTGTCACTTGGTCAAAGAATGCAATAAGATTTGTCTGGCATGATCTGTTTTTGACAAACCCATGTTGGCTTTTAGTGATAACTTTGTTCACATCAAGGTGTTCGCTGATTTGTTGTTTGATTATCTTTTCCAGAATCTTCCCAGGTATTGAGGTCAGGCTGATAGGTCTGTAGTTTCCTGGATCTATTTTTTTCCCTTTTTTGAAGATGGGAACTACATAGGCTCTTTTCCAGTCTTCTGGTAGTTCCCCAGTGCTCCAGGATCTATGAAAAATATAGTTCAGTGGTTCTGAGATCACTTCTGCCAATTCTTTGAGAACTTTGGGGTATAATCCATCTGGTCCTGGTGATTTGAACTCATCTAGGCTGGGCAGGTGCTCACTTACCATTTTCTTGCCTATCTTAACTTGCGTTTCTATTCTATGTTTTTTATGGCACTGTTTTTGATAGGTTGGACTGTTTTTTCCCTTGGTGTAAAAACAGATGCAAAAAACAAGTTAAATAGTTCTGCTTTCTCCGTGTTGCTTGTCACCTTCTTGTCACTTTCACCCACTAATGGACCAATCATTTCCTTAAATTTTTTCTTGTTTTTTACAAGAAGCTTTTTTTGTTGTTGTTATTTTTGGTCGCAAGCCTTAGTTTTCCTCACTTCATCTTTGCAGGCACGGGCTATTTGCTGATATTCTGCCTTAGTTATGTGTCCCTCTTTCCACTTTTTATACTTTTTATACTTTCCACTTTTTATGTTAGCTCTTGCATCTAACATTACTAAGCTTAGAAAGCTTTTTAAATAATTTTTATTAGATATTACAGCCATACAGATAAAAACTAATAGAAACTGCAAAAAATTAAAATAAAAGATAAAAAAAAATAAAGTGCAAGAGAAAATAAAAAAATATAAGTAGAGCAGAAAAAAGAAAAATATATATATAAAATATAAATATAAAAAAAATATAAATTTAAAAATATAAGGTAAATAAAAATGTTTTAACAAATCATCATCTTCTCTTAACTGTAAATAACAGTAAATAACTATCAAAGGAAACTAGGATTCCTAGTGCACAACCACTGAAATATAAGCCAGCATTGCTGCAGCTGCCAAAACCCCCCAATATAGTCCTAGACTGCATCAACAAATCAGAATCAAGTGACGTGTTAGTACTGTTTTATACTGCCTTGGTAAGACCACACTTGGAATGATGCATCCTGTTTTAGTTACCACGATGCAAAAAGGATGTTGAGATTCTAGAAAGCGTGCAGAGAAGAGCCACAAAGTTGATTAGGGGACTGGAAGGTAAATGTACAATGAATGGTTGCAGGATCTAGATTTGTCTAATCTAAGGAGAAGGACTATGAATGACACAATAGCAGTCTTCCAATATTTGATGGGTTATCACAGAGAAAAGGAGGTCAACCTATTCTCCAAAGCACCTGAAAGCAAGACAAGAAACAATGGATGGAAACTAATCAAGGAGAGCAGCAACCTAGAACTAAGGAGAAATTTCTAACTGCGAGAGCAATTAATCAGAATGGCTTGCCTCCAGAAGTTATGGGTGCTCCATCACTTTTTAAAACAGATTGGACAGCCATTTATCCAGAATGGTATTACTTCATATCTTCAAAATATCTTCAATTTTTTTCCCCTGATTTGTTTGAATTTAAAAAATATTTCGCTATGGATTGAAGGGGACTCACCCTATGAATATCATGAAACTTGGTGTTCCAGGGGTTTTTAATATTTAAAAAACAGTAAAAAAATTAGTTCCAGAAATTATTAAGAGATGAGGATCCTAATCAGCAAAATCCATTGAGAGTTACCCAAAATACCAGTATATCTGTTTTAAACTTAATCCAAAAACACACTTTATAATACCTGTTTTCCTTCTCATGTTTTATCTATAAAGAAATCCCACAAACCTCATTATCCAATCATAGTAAGTGAAAAATCCATTAATTTTATCTTGTCAAGGTGACAAACATATAATATTTCTTCCTCATATTTTCCCCACAGCCATATTGTGAGGTTAGTTGGGTTGAGAGATAATAACTGACCTAAAGCCACCCAGCCAGCTCTCATGCTTTTCCTGGATGCAGAAAAGACACATCTTTTTATTAATATTACTTAAAATACATAAGTTTTATTAACATTGCTTAAATTACATAAAATACAAAATAAATTATTTTTCCCATATCTATTATTTGAAAACAGAACCTTAAAACCTCTTCATTTAGTCCTAGTTAACAAAAGTCAATTGATGATCTTCAGACAGTGCATCTATTTTAACCTTGATCAATAAACCTACTTCATATTTGTTCTGTTTCTGTTTGCAAACAGACACATGCAGGTAGTTGCTATGGAGATAAGTAGTTAACAGTTAGCCAGATTGTAAATCAGGGTCTATGCAAAGAGAGCTTGCCTGAATAAATCACTTTGAAGTTCAAGCAGCAATACAGTAATCCAACATCATTCCAAGAATCAAGAGTACTGAGTCAGGTAGACAGCCAGTCCAAAAGTCAAAGGTTCAGAAATAAGTTACAGCAGAATAATTATCACAAACTAAAAATCCAAATGGTTGTTTACAACAAAGATTAAAGGGAAAGTAGATACATAAATCTATCTGCAGTTGGCTGCAATTACTCAGGCTTTGTCCTTTACCTAGTGAAAAGCCTCATTCCTGGGCTTTGGTCCACTGGCCACTGCCTATGTCAAGCCCTTGGGGCTTGGGGATCATGCCTCACCCTTTGACTGCTCCAACTAATCAGGAGATTCATGTGATTGCTCAGCCTCTTCAGATGAATCTTGGCTTGAAGGTTTCTGAGGCTAACAACCCATAGACTCAGCTGGAGCAACATTGTCAGAGTCTGAATCTGAATCCTAGCCCATGACAATATTCCTTCCCCTGATTTTGTACATTTTTAGTTTTAGTCCCCTCAAATAACGTCCTAGAACTGGTGGGGGGGGGGGGGTGTTCATTATTTTTGTCTCTTCTTAGAAAACTTTGAAATTTAATAGATCTCTTTCTTAAGAGTTTGATTTTTTTCATTTTTGCTTTCTCTTTTATCACAGAATTTCCTTTCATTTGTACATTCAGGATTTCATCTCCTTCCCTATCATTGTTGTAATTTGTCATTTCCAGATTCATATTTAAATCAGTTTTAGTCTTATCTAGTAAAACTCATTTCTCTTCCACAATATCATTTACAATCTGTTTGTGTATAATAGTCAATATTTTAAAAGTAATTTGAGTCCATTATTCCCAAACACCTTAAATAAATCTGTTAAAATATTTTGTTCCATTCTTGGCGAGTAATTTAGATATTTCTCATTTACATGCAATCTTTAATATCTTCTGATCCCTCTAATGTTCAAACTTCAAAGTCCCCTCTTATGTTTATATTGTTTATATTGTTAGAATTGTTAGAATTTTAAAAAAAACAGAAATTTCTCATGGAAAGGATTTATATAATTAACTAGATAATCTGTGACCTGTTGGGTCATTCTTTTAGATATATTCATGAGTGCAGAGGGATTGATAGATATTGTGCAGGTATAGGAGACAAGACAAAGGGGTTCCTTATTGACTTTCTGTCTGCAAACTTCCCAGGAAGGAAGTTGCAAGACCAAATCTGCTGCCACATTCCTACCATCAACCACAGTCACATGATCCTCTTTGACTTTCTCCTTGCAAACTTCCCACCCTTGCCCATTGACTTGTGGGAAAGTGTCAGAGAATGTTGCAAATGAGTATCGTGACTGTCCAGCAGTACAGTGCCAGTGTGCTGAAATTGCAAGAACTTGCCAAAATTTAATTCCCGTGGGAATAATGTGTCCTGGCATTTTGTATTTTAAATTTGTAAATAAGTTGAAAATGTTTTGCCCTGTGATGCACCATTTTGCCCAACTAAATTTCACAGACACAAGAGCATTAGTAGTACATACATTTAGAAATCTTATTTCACCTCTATCTAGATCTTCAATATGTTTATAACCTTCCAAAATCAATGCTCTAATCCCCCTTTTCCTACTTACTACAAAAAAGAATTTTTCTGAGTCTTTAAATTCATATTTTAAAATTCTTTGGATTGAAAAGAGACCACCAAGTGAATTCCATGAAACCTCTGTGCCATTCCAAGAGTTCTCAATATTTAAAAAAAACAGTAAAAAATAATCCAGAATTGTTTAAGAAATGAAAATTGGTCAAACTTAAAGTCCTTAAAGGCAATATTGTGAGCCTGATGAACTCCCTTGACTTCTAATTGCATAACACACAAGTGACCACGGAAACATTGGTTCCTGCTGTCCACACATCAGTAACAGCTATCTGGAGTATGTATGGGCAATCTCACAATCTCTTCTTTCTCTGGAGAGTTTTCAGTAGCTCAGATCCAGCTTTCAGCTGCCAATTCAGCTGTAATGTTATCCCCTTGTTCAGGAACATCCATTTTTCATAGGAAGTCTCCGTACCAAGAAATTTTTTTACCTCCTTTGACATTTCATTGGTTTTTGATCTTCTATTGGCTCTCTTCTTGGCAGATACTACCTGCCACGGAAATTTTCACGCTGCAGTGTTGATGAATTCAATCAGTTTCTGGCTGAAGGAGGAGGAAGCTGTCTCTTTAACAAGCCTTTGAAGGTAATATTAAAACACTTTCACTTGATCACAATTGTAAATAAGAATTACTTCCAGACAACATTTTCCATATCTTATGTGTTTGCAATTCCTGGAATTATAGTTAAACGAAATTCTTGTTTTGTGATCAGAATGTCAGCGAGAGATTTAGATAAGGTAGGACCATATGTAATTATGGAACTTTAATAGGTGATACTACTTCTCAGTGGACCCCGCGGAATGGTTGAAAAGGTCAATTGTTTTAGAAAAAAGGCAACAATCAAATGACATTGCACTTCATAATTGTTTTCTTGATGACAATATGAAAGTAATTTGCAATTTGGAGTTTTTTTTCACTTTCCCAAACTGCTCTGCAGTTTTGTGATTTTTTCGTCAGCCCCATTTATTTTTTGAAGACTTGTCATCAACATGTGTTGCATAGGCTTCAGCCAATGCATTTTACATGTCTCTATTGTAGGTAAGCTTGAGTGACTTTCATAAAAATACAGGGCTGACATAGTGTAAGGCTTCTCTTGAATATACTTGATTTAAGATAACATTTTCAGTATTTCATTAATTGGTTTTAAGCAACTGAATATATAATGTTGCGTGGAAAACTGAAGGCCATTGCTAAAATCCAAGCAATATATAAATGTCAACAGCAATAATCAATTCTATGCTAATAATAAAATATGATTAAAAGTTACAATAAATTATATTTAAGATATTAAAGATTTATTCTGATTTAACTGACCTTATAAAATACTAAGTCTTTCCTAAAAAGAAACCCACATTTTGAATGTTCTAAAAGCCTGTGTATAAAATTAGTTTTTGTATAAGATTTACTTCTGAGATGCAAAGTTATTTGAAATGTGAAGGCATATTTCCACCAATTAATTAGCCATTCTTTGGCTTAATTAGCTATGTACATTCTTTCCAGAAGGAAGTGTAAAGTATCTTTACAGCACTTATCAATGTTAACTTGATCTATTTTGTGGGAATATAAAGTTTAGCAATATTTAATAACAAAATAAATTGGAAAGACATTAGTTTCATTCTAGTTTAAATAATTTTACAATTGCTGAACTTTATAACAATGCCACCAAATATGAAAAAAAAATTTGACCTGGTCATTAAAATTCTAACAAATGTTAGAGAATAGCTTTCATTTTAGCAATCAGTATTGGAATAATATATCAACAATAAACATCGTAGGCTTCCGGTTTGTGCTTGCGGCGCTGGTGTACGTTCCGGGAGAAGCTCTCCCCCGTGGTCTGGTCTTCCTCCCTCGGAGGACCCTGTAAAGGGTTAAAAGTCATCCTGGAGGGGCAATCGCCATGAGGAGACTCTCTCTGTGATCACGGAAGGGCGGCAGCCCTCTGATCCGGAGTTACTGCTCTGTGCTGAAGAAGAAGAGATCGGCCATGTTAAGCTGTTCTCTGCCGAAAGGCAAAATCACTACCAAGCACAACAAAGCAATCTGGAGGATTTGGGTGAGACCTTACCCTTCTTACTTCCCTAATTACTTTCCTGTGGGACTTTCTTGAAAATCTTTTTTCCCCTTCTTGAAAGATCGGTGACTGCTTACTTGGGGATTTACAACCTTAAACCCTCAAAAGAAATCAAATGATTAAGCTAAATAACTAAGCAACCTTATTTGTACGTCTGAAATTTTTGGGCCACTAAAAGGTTTTTTATTGCTTATTTTTATGGGGACTTACTACTCTATTTACTACTAAACGAATTAATTGGATAAAAGACTTATATTATATTAGTCTGCAAAAAGAGTGTACATGCTATTAAGGACATCTTGTGGCAAAACCTGGTATAGCAAGTAAAACTTTTTTTACTCTGAGATTTGGCTGTAACAGATTTGTACTTAACATTATCTTTAAAATAAAAATTGGGAACACCTGGCACTGAAAACAACTTTTAGGAATAGTGGAAGTGGACATTTATTGACTTTTATTAAAATAGCCTCCACTAAAGGCCTGTCTGTAAAATACTAAAGAAATGGAAGAATATATTCCATCACTATGAACTCATACAATTTTGGCAATGACTGCAGAAATAAAAGCCAGAGTTAAAGACAAATCTGACAGCACAAATTCACCAAATGAGACTCTTACTTCAACTGATGAATGGACAATCCAAAAATGAATAGAGGATGAGGAATTTAACAACAAAACAGGGGACTTTAAAGTACAAGTACAATCTGCTGAGAGCCTTGATACCCAAACATTGATTTCAACTATAAAACCTACAATCCAACAAGCAACAGAAGTTGAAGGAAACATTACTAAGATGGAGGCTGCCAAAGGCCTTCCAATACAGTACACCAAGACTTCAACCAACCAATAACTACAACACCAGACATGACCTCTTACCTAAGCCAGATAAATTTGAAAGAAGAAGACCAGATTGAATTAATAACAACGGCACTACGCCAAAGATGGAGATTGGATTTACTGGAACAAAAATTTAATGACTACAAAGGGGTCACTCTCTATGAAAAATTGATAACTGGATGGTCTCCCTAGATTCAAAGAATGTGCGTAGGAAGAAAGGGAGACACATTTGAGAAGCTAAAGGCAATGATATGGAAGCCTGTCTGGCACAAGAAGAAAGCTAGAATTAGATTTAAGAATAAATAAATAAATAAATAAATAAATGAACTTTTCTTCTTTTTCTGTTTAAGTGTTGGGACTTGCAATAATAAAGCTTAAATTTTTCTCTTAACGGGCCAAGGAGAACTGTTAAAAGATATAAACTGAGTCTATATTTAGGATCTAGATTTTTAAGGGAATGAAAATTAGCTACAAACAATAAAACATACTTTGTTAACTATAGATGAATTGTAAGGATAACAAATAGAATATATATGTATTTCAGAAATGATAATTACTGTATGATGAAATAGATTAGCTATCAGAACATAACTCAAATACTTTGGCCACCTAATGAGAAGGAAGGACTCACTGGAGAAGAGCCTAATGCTGGGAAAGATTGAGGGCAATAGAAGAAGGGGACGACAGAGAATGAGGTGGCTGGATGGAGTCACTGAAGCAGTAGGCGTGAGCTTAAATGGACTCCAGAAGATGGTAGAGGACAGGAAGGCCTGGAGGAATGTTGTCCACAGGGTCACGACGGGTCGGACACGACTTCGCAGCTAATAACAACAACAACAATCAGAACATAATTTTGAATTATATTATAGAATTTGCAATGATATAATAAAAAATATTTTAAAAATTGATGAACTACTTAGATGATAAAGAGAACATATTTGTTGTAATGATAGAGCTAAAAATTTTTTTAATGGACTAAGGGTAATCTTTAAAAGACACATATTGATTTTATACTTAATTTTTGGACCTTTGAAAGTTAGCTATTAGAATTGACATATAACAGAATTTGGAAGGAGACAACAAAATATATTTTTTTCAATAATTGGTGAACTGTTAAGATGTTAAATAGAATAAATTTGTATACATAAGAATGCACTGAAATTAACAATATATGTATTTTAGACAGGATAACTATAATATAACGAAATGGGGGAAATATGGGCTGCCTGAAAATTAAGTTTTCTTTTATATATTATAGGCTAGTTTGGAATATCTTATTCCAATTAGGTAAAACTTAAAAACAGGACATGGATATGTATATGTGAAAATATATTGAAAATTGTTCCAACTGATTAAAGGTAAAGGTAAAGGTTCCCCTGCACATGTGTGCTAGTCGTTTCCGACTCTAGGGCTGGTGCTCATCTCCGTTTTGAAGCCGAATTTAATTTGACTATGTTATTATAACTAAGGGAATTGGAGAGGAAATTCATGTTGATGTAACTTGAGCTATCTACAAATGACTTTGTTATTTACTACTGTTTACTTTTAACTACCCAACCACCATATTGCTTCATAAATACCTGGATGTAAAACCAAAAAATCAATAAAACTTCTATTAAAAAACAATAAACATTGTACATCATGTGTAAGATACTTGTTGTAAATATTATGCTTTTCTTTAATTGAAATTCCCATTGTTGCTTATCAAATTACTATGTTTTTTACATCCCATTTAATCATATAAATTTTAACTTACTGTTTTGGAGGCATATGTCATCAACTATTTATAAATACAACCCAGGAAATATTTCAAAATGTGTGTTATATAATTTTAAAATTCAGTCAAATTTCTTCTCCCTAGTTTTTGTTGTGCTTTTAATACCATATTAATAATGAAAAGCATTGAATGACTTTACATTTAAAGATAGATTTATTCAAATAGATCACCATTTCTTAGTAGTATTAACAAAGATTAACATAGATCATCCTTATCTATATTAATGTCATCTGAATATTTAAATAGTGTGGTGATGTTTTTATTATTTGTTTTGTTTTCATTCTGTTTTTATTTTGTTTTGATTCTTAGCTGCCCAGAGTCATGTTTTCATACATTTATTAAATTAATATATGTGTTAGCAATCTATCAATTTTATACTCTCTAGTATATAAAAACAAATACTGAACATATATCCCCAAGTTTCCTTTTTTACTGTTTTCAGTACAGTTTTCAAAAATCATCTTTCTCTGCCAATGTTATACTTTTAGGAGTTCTTTGTTCAGTAAGAAAGCAATTTAAAAACTTTCAGTTTCTTAGTCACACTCCTTATGCTGGTTGATGTAAACTGAATAAATAACTGGAATGGCAAGCAATCTTAACCTAATTCAAGCCTTTTTTTTAAAAGTAAAAAAGTACAGTAAGGGATTTCCTACACATGTCTATGGTCCCTGTCTCACCCAGAAGCATCAAGATTTTAAAAGGACATTCTAAGCATGCTCATACACTGTTTGGTGATCCAGTCTCAGAAATAAGCAAACCCTTTCCATCCCAGAGAGACACAGGATTTTTCTTCCTTCCCAAACATAATCAAAGTGTTCCATAAAGATCTTTAAATTAGGGCAGTCTTTTTTCTACAGTACTAAATATTAGGCCAGATCATAATGAAGCTATGAGCTCTTTCTTAATTAATCAAAGACCCCAGAATTCAAAGTCATTTCAGCACCTTTTGCTGTTCCTTTAGTTTGTACTGTTTCCTATATTTTCAATCAGGATAGAACAATCCTGTAGATTAAGATCAAGGTTGTAGCAAAACTAAATAGGAGTAATGTTGACAGTTTTATATTCCAAAGACCAAGATCTCCAACTTTTAAAACCTCATTGGTGCAACGGCTTTGCTTGAATGGTATTGTGCCTATCTTGCCCAGAATAAGCCAATAAATTAATACATCTTTTGGAAGAGAACTATCCGGCATATATAGATATTGAAGGAGAAGCAATTTCTCTTAACTTCTGCTCCACTTCAGGAAGGATATCATCATTTTAGGCATTTATGAAGTACTATAACAAATTGGTTCCCAATGAATATATGGCACATTAACTCCCAAAATTCCTTCACCTTGCTGTTATGTCATAATTCTGAATAGCATTTTTTCATAAACAGTATAGTGTCATTCTGAGTTCAGTTTGCTTAAATTATGGTCCCATATCAGATGTCAATTGGTAAAACAAAAGAATTTATTTTAAGTAATTGATGTTTACCTTTAAAAAAAATACTTTCACTTTCATTGTTGATTTCTCAAATCTACCCTGTCCCAAAATGGAAACATAAAAAGAAGAAATTTCAAGAGAGTTTCTTCATCTCCATTTTCAAGTGCAAATGAGTGATGTAGAAGAAAATGTGATTAAATGATGTCATGGAACATTCTAATGATTCCAATTCCTTTACCAATATCTCCTTAACACAGCTCCTTGATCCTCCTGAATGTGGTAATGGATTTGTTGAAGCAGGAGAAGAATGTGACTGTGGGTCCTTTGCGGTAAGCAACAACTGGGGCTAAAAAAGGTGCCATCTGACTACTAGTAATATTATTTTCAATTTTGCCAGGCTTTGAATTCTGAATTCTGTTTTATGCATGCTGAAGAATGTCTTTTATTTTATCAGAGACTGGAGTAGTTCAGAATCAGGGCCCCAACAGCTCTCTTATCTTTTCTTTTTCCTCAGAATGTCATGATGCATAAAAGTTGGGATAACCCCGACATTAATGCTGGATAGATTCAACCAACATCTTTTTGTTTTGCTTTAGTGTTGTTCGAAATCCACAAGAACAAACATCATCTTGTTCATGAGATATGTGTCCCAAAAGAAAATGTTAGTAAAAACTAGCAACAAACATTAGGGAAATTGATGTTATAAACAATATAGTTATCTCAACTGGTAAAAGGAAAAAAGAGCTTTTTTGAGAATTGATTAAATCTGCATAATTTACAAAATAAAGCAACATATGTTAAGAAAACTTGCAAATTCAAGTTTTCATATTGGAAACTTCATACTCCTACTGTATTCATATGGTGGTGGTGAGTTTGAAAATAAAACCAAAATCTCTAAAACAATGTTAGTTAAGATATAAAAAAACATGAAGCTGTACTTTTCTTATTTCAACTTTGATCGAAAATTCTAAACAATGTTAAATCTATTGTTTTTCTTTTCTCAAAGGAGTGTTCCAAAAGTGGAGGAAACTGTTGCAAGAAATGTACCCTTACACACGATGCCATGTGCAGTGATGGGTTGTGTTGTCGAGAGTGCAAGGTAAACAAGTTGGAATGAGACCTTTATCCCTTGATTCTGTGTCCATCTCTCACCAGTTTTAAGCAAAGCTTCCTTTCTTGGGAGTTATACAGCAAGGCATCATCTGTGCTTGCACGTCAATGCTGCCTACGTAAAGCAAACTGTAATCAGGCCAGGCCACAATTTGGTACTCAGTGTCAGTGCACATATTTTGAGATGGCTCAGATGTGTAACATTTTCTACAAAATATTTCTGAACAGCTAAAAGCATTATAGTTTACATAAATCATGGGGGTGAGGGGGTAAATTGGATTCAATCACCCCCTTGAGCAAATCTTCACCTGCCTAATTTCAGCAGTCTCACAATGTCACATATTCCCAACTCATGGATGGAAGCCCATGCATGTATGTCTGTGCACATTTAATATTTACAGCATAACTTTGTGGATGGATTTGGTAAAATGCTGAGACATGCTTTCTTTTTCCTTTTGCTGGAAGGAGAAAAATGATGAAACTAGGATTATGTAGAGCAGTAAACTCTGCTGCTCCTTGCATGATGCTAGGGATAATTTGGTTCTCCTCTTTTCCTGCACTGACAGTAGAAAAAAGAGATAAAAGTTAGAGAAAGACCTCATCTGACATATTGTTTTGTTTTTCCCTTGCCAGCTATTATTAAACTCCACTTTTATTTTTCTTCCATTTTCTATCATGAAGTATGAGCCACGGGGTGTAACTTGCCGAGAAGCTGTGAATGAATGTGATATTCCAGAAACTTGTACTGGGGACTCCAGTCAGGTAGGTATGGGGAATTATAAGTAATGTGATTTACAAGTAGATTGGGGGGAGGGATAGCATTTTAATCCACTAGTCAAGACACCTATGTTTTGGTAGTTTCTGTGCACAACATCTGATGGCACGCAGTCTTCATTATTGAAAAGTTTTATCTAGAATTTAAATTTCTAAAAAAGAGATGTTGTGGATAACATTGGCTTGGAAGTATATTCATTTAAAATGGGTCTCTACCTTTTCTAGTTCCTAACCTGATGCTCTAAATATGAGTCATGTTGACTGAGGATTGTGGAATGATAGCTAGTACATCTGGGGAGTAATAGGTTAGGGAAAAGAGCTTTTTACCAGTTTTCCTGAGTTGCATTTATCTATATTTTGTCCTTTCTGATATAATTCTCTTTTTTCCCCCTGTAGTGTCCACCTAATGTACACAAGCAGGATGGCTACTTTTGTGACAATGAACAGGTAATAGTTGGTATCTCAGTTTCATAACTAAAATTCCTGGAATTGCAGGAAGTATGGGTGGGGAAGCTTAATTACAATTGGACCCATCTGTCAATTCCAGTAAAAGAAATACCCTTGGAAAATTCTCATTAAATCAGACTGAACAAGGAGCAAGTTTCTCAATAGTTATTTAAACAAACAAATAAATAAAGGTTAATGCAGAGTTTTAAAGCCACATCTGAATTCTCAGATCCCAACGGATAATACACTTCTCTGTAAAACATGCAAGCTGAGTGGTTCTTGCACGAGCCTCTAACAAGTCCCATTTTTGGCTCTGTAGGGCCGATGTTATGGAGGCCGTTGTAAAACCAGGGACCGCCAGTGCAATGCATTGTGGGGGCGAGGTAAGTAGCTATTTACTCTTAGAAAAGAATCATCATAACTGATTTGCAAAATCTAAGTAGCCAGTATACTGCAGAAAAAAATTTTTTGAATCTCTTTGCAGCCATCTAGTAGTAATACAAACCTTGGTAGGTGTGTTTATAAAATATAATGGCACTTTAATATTTGAGTGATATCCAATAATATCAGTACTGGAGATGGAATTGTCCTCAGGTTAGGGAAAACCTATTCATTCTGTTATTCCTTAACTGAGGTACAGTTTGATTCTCTTCGTTTATATATAGCAGTTTGCTAAGCAGACTGCTTGAACTCTGTTCTGGAGGCTTTTTGCTAGCAGCTTTCTTTGGAGATAGTTAATTGCTTGAATGAGTGAGGGGAACAGGAGATGCCCCTATAGCCATTTCTAGGGTTGATTGTAATCACCCATTACTAGCAAATCACTTATCAGCAAACACCAGCATTTTGTTTGTTTTTCCATCACTGTTTACAAACCGCACAAACTATTTAATCTAGAGAAAGAGAGGTGGGTTTGGGATGAGATGAAACCCATTGTCTTCAAAATTCATCCATCTGTAGACCTAGTTTTCAGTAATACCAGGCAATTTCATTCTGAGTAGCTATGTTTGACTTCTATTCTTTCTTGTATTCATTTTCTGAAGAAACCAGAGGCGTGAACTTTGCATTATTTCAAGGGATTAGAAAATCATAATGTGGGAAGGGCCACTTAGGCCAACTCCCTACTCAGGGCAGGTATACAAATTAAAACATTCCTACTAGATGGCTCACTTTCATATGAGCAGATGGAATGAATGGGAACTCATCACCTCTCTGGATAATTGGTTTCACTATCAAACTGTTCCTTACTGTTAAGGTTTTTTTCCCTAACATTTAATCAGCATTTGGTTTTAATTCATTATTCCATGTCCTGCATTCTGAAAGAACAGAGAACAAATTTTCCCCTTCTGCTGACATATTTTTAAATATTTTAAAGGAGATATCTTTTTTTAAAAAAAATAAATTTTATTGGTTTTCCAGTTTTACATTTAAATATTTAGAAAGCAGCATGGTGATTGGGTAATCAATAGTTCAATAACAAAATCTTTTGTACATCTCTCAGGTTGCATCACCAAAAATTACCTTAACATTTACTATATCATATTTAAGCTATTAGTTATAGTACGATCAATGAAAACATTTATCAATAGATTTTTACTTATAGATATCCATATCCTGTTTTTAGATTTTATCTGATTTTCAATTACAATATTTATTTTATTACATTTTATTACATATTCCAATTTAACCTTTAATATCCATAGTATTTAGATTTTGGATAACCCAAATTCCCTTTATTTCACTACATAATAATTGTCATATCTAAAATATACATTTTACTTACTTAAATACATTCTTATTTTATTTCATAAACATGTTCTATTTCTCATCCTAGTACCTCACCACTTACTAATAAAATATCCTTTGTTATCTCAGTCCATTTTCTATATTATAATTCAAAACTATGTTCCAATCACTAATTTTCATTTCCCTTTTAAGTCTAAATCCTAAATATTAAGCCAATTAATACCTTTTAAGATCTCCCTTTAGTCCATTAAGTGAGACTTTAGGCTCTTCTATCATAAATCGAAAAATCCCATTTTTTAAATCTAACTCTGGTTTTCTTTTTGTGCCAAGCAAGCTTCCATACCAGTGCCTTTAAATCCTCAGATGGATCTCCCTTCATTCCTGTACATGTTACTTGAATCAAAGGAGACCATCTAGTTACCAATTTTCCAAAGGAATTGGCCCATTTATAAACATTAAATTGTTGCCCTAGTAGTTCAAATCTCCATGTTTGGTTTGGTATATTTGTCTTCAAATCGGTCTTGTCTTCTTCTTCCTGAGGTTTCATCTGGTTTAAATAAAAAGTCATATCCAATGTTGTGATTGTTGTTTGGTTGTGTAGGTTTTCAATATGCTGTACTTGTTGATCTTTAGCATCCTCCATTTTAGTATTGCTTTTTTTCACTTCTGTTGCTTTTTGGGTTGTAAGTTCTTTAGTTAGAGTCAAGGTTTCATTTTGTAGATTTAAGCTGGCACCTTTATCTTTCAGTCTGGATTTCATTACCTCAGTAGCTTCAAGAATTTTTTCAAGTATAAGTTTATAATTAGCTGAAATTTGTTGGTGATATTCTTTCATTTCTAGGATGGTTACAGATAGTCCTTTAGTGGAGGCTATTTTTTAATAAGAGTCAGTGAATGTTCACCTCCACTATTCCTAAAAGTTAGTTTCACCGCCTAGCTGTTTCAGCTTCTTATCTCTTTTAGATAATACCAAGGACAAGTCTAGGCTGTAAGAGGTCTCTCAGTCAGAGGTATTCATTTGCTATACCAGGCTTTGCTACAAGATGTCCCCGATAGCATTTAGAAACTTTTTCCAAATTCAAGTTAGGCTTTTATTGAGTTTAAATTCTTTTTCAACTTTTAACAAGTAGATAAGGTAATAGGTCTCTGTAGAAATAGGAACTTTTTGGGACCTCAAATATCAAGAAAGTGCAAGTCCAATTGTTTAGTTGTTCTTTTAGTTATTTTTCAGTTGTCTTTTTAGTTGTTCTTTTCAAGGCTTTATTTCCCCAAGGTAGTCAAACGCTGCCATTTTAAAGGGGGGGGGGAAAGGAATTTCAATAAGCTTTTACAGGAAACTGGGATACAAAGAAGGTAAGGTAAGGTCTCACCCAATTCCTCCACGGTGTTTTCATTGTACTTGGTAGTGATTTTGGCCTTGGCTGGTAGCAGCTTAGTGATCAGTCATATTAATGGCCAATCTTTTGCCCTTCAGTCCGAAGAGCTGCCCCAGATCAAATGGAAGGGCTGCTGTCCTTCCACAATCAATCGGGGTCCTCTTCACGCTCGTTGCCCCTCCAGGGTGACTTTCAACCCTTTTTAGGGTCCCCCAGAGGGAGAAAAACTGGACGGCGGAGAGAGCGATCTCTGCGCACGTCCACGGACACTGCGATTGCAAACCAGAAGCCTGAAAGGAGATATCTTATGCTCTCCCATCTCCACTTTTCAGGATTAAGCATGTACAGTTCCTTCAGTTTTCATTTCATGGGAGTTAATTTTAGTCCCCTTTTAATCCTCTCTCTGCTTTTATGAACCTGTTTCTGTTTATCTGAAGCCTTTTTAAAGTGTGGTATCCAGAATCAAACATAACATTTAAGGTGGGGTTTGGCCAATGCTGCAGAATAAAGTGGAGCTTTGATTGTTATTACTTGGAAACTATACGTTAGTAGATACAACCTAAAACTGCATTTACTTTTTTCTTTTTGGTGGGCTGCACTAACATTATACTGCATATTCACATTTGGATTACAATCAATTATCACTCTAGTAAATACTAATATTCAACATTCTATAGCTATGCTTCCTAACTTAAAGAAGTTTTGTTTCCTAACTTAATATGCATTGTCTTATATTCTTATTTTCAGCAATTTCTTTATGCTATCAAGATTATTTTGAATTTTATTTCTGTCTTCTATGGCAGTTTCCCAATTTTGTGCAATTTGATCAGCATCTCCTCTTCATTTATTTTTTTTTAATTTTAATTCCATTTATATCCCGCCCTTCTCCAAAGACTCAGGGCAGCTTACAAGCTTAGCAGTAGCCTTCATTCTATGTAAATGCCTGCTTATCCCTTGATAAATAAAAATATAGTACAGGGCCCAAGACTGGTCTTACAAAATACGTCTTTCTATTTTCGTGAGATATCATTGATGAGCAGTCTTCTATGTACTTAATTGCCATTTCATCCATACTGTGATTTACTAGTTTGTTAATTAAATGCCATGGAGTACTTTGTCAGGTACTTTGCTGAAATAAAAGCAAATTAACTCTGCAGCATTACCCAAAACACTTACGAATTTACCCAATAAAAGTGAGATTTATCTGGCAAGAAAAATAAGTAATTATCACAGTTTTAAAAGTGCTCACAAATTCATTATTTTATTGTCTGCTTTAAACTCTCCTATATTAGTCTCAGAATGACTTTTATGTAATCTTTCTCCTCCTTCTTGAAGCAAAACATGCTCTTTTCCAGCCATATGGCACTCCACCTGTTCTCCAAGATCTCTCAAAGATAATGGATTGGCCTCAGTAAGTTTCTTAGGATGCAATTCATCTGGTCCTGGAGATTTAATGCAAAGTAATGAATAATGCCAGACTGTGCTTTCATCAATCTCATGCCTCAGTCCTGCCTCTTCATTCTGCTCTTCACAATTTTCTGGGTCAAAATATACCTTCTTGTTGGAGAAGATGATGTCAGATGGGCAACTCGTCTATTGATTCTTTTTTCTTATCATAGCTAAAGAAATTTTTTTTTTGTTCTCAGACTTCTTCATTCACCTCAGCATGTTCTGAGTTTTAGCTTTCCTAACATACTTTCTTGAGTTCCAGACTACTAGAATTGTTTGCAATTGTGTGTTGAGTACTTCTTTTTTAGGAACATATGTTCATTTTGTGCTTCTTTTCCCATTAATTTCCCTTACAGTGGAATTCCACTTATAATTTAATTGAGTGTATTAAAATCCATTTTGTTCTTTTGTATCTAGTGGTTACTAACTACTAGTAGTGGATACTAACTACTAGTAGTTAGTAGTGGATACTAACTACTCAGACCAGAATAGCCATGGAGGACAGTGTCCATGGATAGGGATTTTGTGTATTTGTGTGCATGTGTTGTATGTACATAGTTCTGAAGTGACCAAAAGGAACTTCACTGATTCCACACCTGGTTGTTAAGTGTGTCATTTGTATATATGGCAAAAAAAAAGAAAAAAGAAAATTAGGATATGATGGAAAGTACAGCTTAAATACCAGAACTGTAGAATAGGGGCTGGGGATTAAATGAAGACCATATCGGACTACAAAGCAATAAAAAGAGTTGCCAGAGTTTATTTATATTGCAGTTACATACAAGGGGAGAAGGTCCTAAATTTTCTCTGCTGCTTAATGAATACTATGGAAGTAATTAAAGAAAAAGTCCATAACTATGCCACAGTTATGGCATAGTTATAATTTTATATGGACTTACTGTAATTTGAAGTTAACAATTTGGGTCCCTCATTTTGGCTACTAATTGAAATTGGCACTGGTATGCATTGTTGCTTTATTCTGAATTAACACAGAAATTCCCAGCTGAACTGTAATCTTGGAAGATCCTAGCCTTGTTAGGACCCTGCGCCAGAGATATTCACCATTACCTTTGCTTATTTCAACTTCTGCCAACCATTTTAACTACAAACAGAAACATAGCCAAGAAGACAAATGAATCTGACTATTTGTGTATTTACCATATTTAACATCATGTATGTACGTTGTGCTTTATAGAAAACTGGAATTTCTACATATTCCACCAATAGTCTAATTTAAAACACCTATGCATATACAGAGAAAGGACGATTATTTCAATGACATCTACTTTGCCTTGATAAGGCTTCTTCCAGAACCCAATAACTTCCCGATGAGTTGGATATCAATTCCTACCATTCATCAGGAGATGACAGGAGCTAGTTTTAACTTACAATATCTGAAGGGTCTCAGATTATGGCAGATTAAATAAAATATAGCAATTAGAGTCTCTGGAAATGTTGAAGATGAATTTAAACAGAAGAGGATACATACCATGAACACAAAAATAGCAGAACAGAAGAATAGGAAGAAAAAGATGGGGGGGGGGGGGAGGAGAAGACAAAACAAATACCATCCACATCATCACCAATCCTTAGGGATTACTGGATAATCTGCCTTCTTATCCACCCAAATTGGCTCATGATTCCAGACAATCCAGCCTTTTCTTCTGGCTATAGCTATAGCTAAGATGATGTCTTCATACTGCCAATTAGGAGAGAAAGACAGGAACTTGATTCGGTACCATAGAATTATCATTTATCCATTATTGACTGAAGCAATTTTTACTCAGTTCTTCAAACTGAAAAGACTTGGGAAGGTTTGAAACGCAATAAAAAACAAAATGTTTTCATCTTAGATAGCAAAATGAACCTTATAAATCATTCCAAGTAATGAATCTGGCTTTTCAATTCTGAAAGTTTAAACCCTCAAATGTGAACACAAAGCCCCATAGATCAGGTTTGCACAAGGCATAGCATGAACATTCTCTTTTTTTCCCCTTGGCATTGTTTACACATTTCACTTTTTAAGGATAGAAATCTTTTACTTGAAAATAATGTTTTAAAAATCTTAAGCACTTTTGGAGTTGTCCAATGTTATGCATCAAAAAGCTAGGTCAGTAGAAAACATCCAAATGTATAATAAAGAAATTATTTAATTAACTGAGTTCCTTCCTAAGCTTCTCCATGCACCAGCATAATTGCTGACCTACTGATAGAAGTTATTCTTTCATTATCAAATATAGAATATTCTTCCATATTCAATGTGTGAAATCCATGATTATTATGCTCTTTGGCTTGCTTTTATTCTCTTTCTCACTTTCCTTCCTGTAAATCAAGCTTCAGCTGAAAGGTTTTGCTATGAGAAGCTCAATGTTGAAGGCACTGAGCGTGGGAACTGTGGGCATGAGGGGAGCCGCTGGATGCCCTGTGTCAAGCAGTGAGTAATCTGAGATTTCTCCCTTTTCCATAATATCCTTTCCCATAGTATACTGAATCACACCTAATGGGGAATTCACTAGAAAGCCACAAACAATAAGCTGATATGTTGTTATGTTATGTTATGTTATGTTATGTTATGTTATGTTATGTTATGTTGTGTTGTGTTGTGTTGTGTTGTGTTGTGTTGTGTTGTGTTGTGTTGTGTTGTGTTGTGTTATGGTTCTGTCCTCCCATTCCAATTAAGAATGTATTGTGTGGATATTTTCTCTGTGCCAATGCGACAGGATCTCCACGTATTGGTGAATTACTAGGTGAGATCAGTCAGAAGCCAGTCTTTTTAAAAGTATGTTATGGTTCTTTCCTCCCATTCCAATTAGGGATGTATTGTGTGGATATCTTCTCTGTGCCAATGTGACAGGATCTCCACGTATTGGTGAATTACTAGGCGAGATCACAACAATGACATTCTATCACCAGAAGAGATATATTGATTGCCGGTAAGTGGAGGGTCTTGCGCTTTAAGACCCACCTTCTTCATTCATGCCAACTTGCTGGAGAACTGGAGAGATGAAAATAGGAATGTTCTGGGCTGCAGATTGATCCCCTCCCACCATAGAATAAGTTTCCAAATAATTTTGGGGAATGTCCTGCCAATCACAATCCTGAAAGCATCAGGGATGCAAATATAAGGCAATAGAATAAAGGGGGCTATTTTTAAAAAGTGCCTGTTATCTTTTCTTCCTTCACCAATGTTGTCATGAACAAAAAGGACATTGAAATATTCCTTCACTCAATGAAGCTTTTTTCCAGGGGTGGCCATGTGCAACTAGTGGATGGTACAGATCTGAGCTACGTAGAAGACGGGACACCCTGTGGACCCAACATGTTGTGTCTTGATCACAAATGCCTACCTGTCTCTGCCTTTAACTTCAGTATCTGCCCAGGCAGCTGGGGTGGCCAGATCTGCTTCGACCATGGGGTAAAAATTATAAATAAAGTTGTGTTTCCATTTAATAATAATGCAAAAAAGGGAAAGAAATGTATCATTTAGCAACTATTTTGCCAAGTATGATCTCTATAAATGCCAACATTGTGCCATCTGCATTTGTTTCTTGGCTTTATTTCCTTCTGGATTAAATATTAAAGAAAAAATAGGAATACTCAGAATAGGAGCATGTCTTTCTTAAATATTCCTGAAATTTATTTATTTATTTGTTAGCCACCCATATTGCCACAAGTTGGCAAGTAATGACGGGTCGTAGAAAAAGCCCATTATCATTTAATAATTACATGCAGTTAACATCCATCTACAATAATATGGGATGCCAACATAAAACAGAATGATTATTCCATTGCAAAACAGTCATTCTTCAGCAGTATTAAACAATATCAAATTATTTTTGGAGCATTGGGAGATTTTCTGTTTTTCTCTTGAAAGCTTCATTTTTGTCATCTCATTGTGTAATGGTACAGCTCAAGTGAACACATACAGGTTTCTGGAAAAAGGTCACAGAAATGGGTTTGAGGAGCCCCACAAAACACCTCCTGCTTAATTACAGGTCTGCAGCAATGAGGGCCAGTGCATCTGCTATTCAGATTGGACAGGAAAAGACTGCAGTGTCTACGATCCTATCCCAGAGCCTAAGCCGACTGGGGAAACAGAAAAATACAAGGGTAAGTCTGTGGGAAGGAACTACTTTGCAGACAGCCAGAACACTCAACTAATTAAATAAGTAATCAAAAAGGTTCCTTGCAGAAACTTTATCCGAAAGCCCTTCAGCTATTTTCCATTTTGGATCAACCCCTTTATCTGTCCTGGTATTTCCTGATTTTTCTGAGAAAAGGAGTGAGGAATACAAGAATCTTCCAGGACTGGAGAAACTTGCAATATACATTGCAAGATGAGTTTGACGTGGCAATGTACTATTCAAATAGCCTTCTTTTCTCCCTCCTTCTTTACTTCTTGGGAACTGTTCTAATATTCTCCTGTTCCTATTTTCCTATTTAAAAACAATCCTTTTTTCTGATTTCCAGAAGTTTTATATGTTTTCACTGTAATGATTAAATTAGGATAGTCCTGTTGTACAACTAAGTTCTGCCCATTGTGCTGCATATCAAGAACACAAACCATTGTAACACAGTTAATTTTTTGTCCCCTCTTTCTCCACAGGTCCCAGTGGTACCAACATCATTATTGGCTCCATTGCTGGAGCCATCTTGGTGGCTGCTATTGTTCTTGGTGGTACCGGATGGGGATTTAAGTAAGCAGCGTCAATATGCACATATTGTGCTTCTCAAATTGCTGTGCCCTTGGGCTAGATTGTCTTGAGGACTTCCTCTCTGTTGCATGTACTCCAGATGCCTTTTGCAGTGGCACTTATTTGTGGAAAGGGGAATTGAGCCCAGATATGGCCCATCCATCCACAACTTAGTTTTGGGCTGAAGGGGAGGATCCTCTTCAGAGTGGAATCATACGAGTATTCCACAGATAGTCCTTGTCTTACAATTGTCCACTTAATGTCTATTTGAAATTTCAGTGGGCTTTCCCAGAGCTACTTATGACTCATTTTAACATTACAAAGCTGCATTCATCCCCGCAGCCATGTGATTGCAGTTTTGAATGCATGACAACCAGTTCATCTTTGTAACTGTTTGCACCATCCCCCAGTCACATGACCATGATTTGTGACTTTTTTTTGCTGATTTCTGTCATTTATTTCTAGTTTCCAGCAAAAGAAGCACCCATCGGGGAAAATGGATTTGCTTAGTGACAGCCGCATTTGCTTAATGATCACAGCATTCACTTAATGACCAATGCAAAAAGAGTAAAAAAACAACAACCAGATCTGGTCATATAATGCAATGACTCCTGGCTGAAATTCCAGGGTCAATTATAGTTGTAAGTCAGGGACTACCTGTACTAAAGGTGTCATGCAACAAAAGCAGTATTGGCAAGCTTGTTTTCATGATGCAAAACTTTCTCATGATAGTACAAGAAAAGCATGGATATTCTTGAGCTAGCTATGTCTGACTACATGCCTGGACTGGAAACAGGGAGCAGGCTTGGCTGTTGGATTGAGTCTTTACTGCATTTTAATTTGAAATTAGTATTGAGAATCACCAGAAGGAACCATCAGTGGATGGAGAAGGATGGCAAAGGAAGGTATATGCAAATAAGATGTTGGTCATCATGCAAATAAGATGTTGGTCAATAGTCTGAATCCACTTCAGAAAATAAGGATTGGCTGCTGTAGGATAATGTGACAAGCTGAGCTATAGATCTGAAAAAGGTGAAGAGAGATAAAAGGTGCACAGTATTCAGGAGACCCAAACTGATATTTAGTTGTATTTCTAGGCATGTATGGTGCTTGATACACAGACCAAAGCCACCCTCTTGTGGTGAGTGTCTGTATTTAACATATCTGAGGATAGAGGTGAGGAAAATACAAAAATGGTATTTGCTTAAATGTGGTAAATTCCAGCCTTTATCACGAGAAGTTATATTGGAACAAAAAGTTCAGAAGTGTGATATATTAAAACTGCATTGCAGTGTTTTTTCCACTAATAAAAAGAAAATATGGTAAATTTTAGGATACTTCCTAGTGGGATTAGAGAGAGCAATAGGAAACTCAACTGGAAGTATTTCATAGTGATCTACTTGCAAGGATTGGCTAGTATTGTTGCAAATTTGTCATACAATTTCTTCTCCTCTTAAGATGATTTTGCTAGCTTTCTGGTCCCACAACAGTTAAAACAGGATTTCTCCTTCTTCTCACCTTGAACATATGATTGAGAAGTATAACTGGAAGGGGACTACAAAGTGTTCTTATTACTTCCTCACACACACACCAGTTTCCTAGATATTAATGGTTTATGAAAGTTCAGCCAGAACCTTTTCTATTCTTGTTGTATTTATAATTGACATTGCTTTGAATTGCGTCATACATGTCCTCTTTCCAACTGTCAGTTTAACGAATGGACTGCCTTCAGTTTCATCTATGTGATTTGGTTGTAGAATCACTGTGAAAGAAGTGGGTCCAAGGATCTTGAGGGCTTTTTTTTTTTTTTTTTTGGCCTTGGGTAAAAGTGCCATTTAGTTTTTACTTCTAACTTGGTTAATACTCTTGGCTTAGTGAGGAGAAGAACTATTTGGCAGGAGAAGCAATTCAGCTTGGGAAAGAGAAGCAGAAATGGGAGAGGAGTGGGGAGAGCTGCAGACTGACTGGGGTTGGCTACTGTTCCTCTCTGATCCACATCAGGCTTCCTGTTATGTTTCGCATGGATTGACACTTGCATGAATGAAGGAGTGCCTGACCGGGGACTGCATGAATCAGATACTGATGGTGATGGGGTCATTGGCATGGAGGTGGAGTGGGGAACAATAGTCCTTAAATATCTATTCCATCCTCCAAAGCAGCCTTGTAAAACCCAGTCTTAAACTATACTTCCACTATTCTCAGCTTATTGGTAGGAGATGATATAAGTGTCATCCAATATATTTAATGCATAAGAAGTGGGAGAAGCTGCTTTTGGGTACTCTGCTCATAACAAAAGTTTGAGGTACATCCTATAAAGTTAACTGTATCCCACTTGGACCCCCCACCCAAGATCTCTTGCTCCCTGCAGGGTTTATTGCTGGTATGACATGTTGTATGGGTCGGTTTGTTGCACTGGGGTGGGGGGTGGGGGTGTGGAATATAAATTCCTCGGTACCACTGTTTGGGAGGCTGGAAGGAAGGAGACGTTTGAGGATGAAGATGAGGAAAGCACCTTCAATTTTTGGCAAAGACAGAATAATCACTTTGGTTTTGTAGGTCTGTAAGAGTTCTGGAATCACAAATAGCTTTTCTTGCTTCCCCAATCACATGAGTGCCAGGCATTTGGAATGTTGTTTTGGTTGCAAAATTTGAGTTCTTTCGTCATTGGTTTATTTTTACCATCTGTTGGGAAAGGTGATACAAGGAATGAAAAAAGTAGCAGAGGGAACTTAATGGAAGGATAAGGAAAATGGAGGACCTCTGCCCTGCAGAAAATCCCTTTTCCCTGGCAGCTTCTACATTCCCTCTAGTTCTACATGTGGTATTCTTGGTGTGCAATTGCAAGTAAACTTTCTTTAAAACAAGCGAACAACACTGACATATGGTGTTTCCAGAAGAAATGCAGGCTAACACAGACTAGGAACGTGAGGCCCACTTGCCTTGGAGAATGTGCTGCAGGGGAGAGTGAAATGAAGGTGCTCTTCTTTGTGATATTTCCAGCCTCCCTTTAAGTTCTGACAGGAGCTACATGATCTAATGGAGTTCTCCAAGGATGATGGTAATTGGATATCTGCACAAAAGTTGTCCTGGATGGTAAGAAGAAATTGCATGTTAGGCTAGCTTGCATTACCAACCATAGCATGTGGCTCGAAGACTGAAGGCAGTCAGGCCAAGATGTACAGCTGAAGTTATCTGCTAACTCCTGCTCCTCCTCTTTCTTTCCTTTTCTCTCTTCGGCTTGCAAAGGAACATTCGCAGAGGAAGGTACGACCCAGCTCAGCAGAGCATGTAACAGCTTCCCTGAGCACATCTCTCCATCACCTACTGCCTCCATCCCATCCTTCTCATCGCCTTCTCCCCATGCTTGCTGCTTGCAATGATCATTGGTGCAGAAGGCCCAGAGCTCTCGTGGAGGCCTGTCTCATCGGAGAGAATTTTCTCTGTGCCATCAATTCTCTCCGCCTCACTCTCCATTTCTTCAGTTGCTATCGTGAGGAGATGTCTAGTGAATAAGTAAATGGCAGCAGGTGTTCTATCCAGGCATCTAATGAACCCCTGGTTCTGCTCACTGGATGATACAATCTTTCTCCAATTTAAGGCCCAAGTAACAATCCTTTATTTCATGTTATCGTAAAGTCAACACAGAATTTTACTATATCATTTTCACAGTGGGACCTTTTTGCAGAGGAAACAGTTTGCAGTGAACTGTGTTGATTTTGAAATGCAAAAGACCTCAGCACATCTCTGCAAGGACCTCTCCACCTACACATGTATACAATATAATATACACTTATATTGCCAAGGAGAGGGTATGTTATAATTGGGCCTACACACATTCTGTTACAGAAGAAGATAGATACAGTGCTGAATAATAAGCATCAATCTATATTATAAAACAGCTTTCTAAAACTTAAGGAGTGTTTTAATTTTAACTCTTAGAATTCCCAGCCAGCTTTGGAATCTATAGTTCAAAGATACCTTGAGTTTGCCATGTTGGGGAACGCTAAGAGTTGCTGCAGTCCTGAGGTATAACTAAGTAATCTAAAAGGAGATATACTTGATTGAATCTGTTTCTAAGTTGAAATAGATGCACAAAGCCTGGTGTAACTGCTGAAACCTCCTGGAGTATATACATATACTCACAAATGTTTGCTTACATTCCCTGTGTTCTTTAAAATTCCAAAATACATGTTTATATGGTGGCATTTAGAAATTAGAGACTTGCCACCACCAATGAAGCCCATGCTATTCATTTGCAATTTTGAATGGGAAAGTGGCCAGCAGAAAAAGAATTTAAACAGCATAATTAATTCTATTATTATGAAAATAACAATAATAATCCTTTTGCATAGTTTTAGTCTTAAGTTCTGTAGAATAGAAAAGGCCCATTTAACATTTGTATGACACTAATAGAGTAGGCTTTGGTTTACGTAAATTCACTGGCTGCAGTTCACCTAGTTTATGAGTGGGGACCAAAATATTCATATTCTTCATGTCGAAACAGTGCATATAAAAGCCTGCTTAAGAAGAGAAAAATATCACTTGAATCATCAGAAGATTGATTAGAACCGTTCTGATGTGTCTACATGTAGGGTGATTATATCCTTATCATGCTAATGAATAAATGAAGATCTTGCATCTTGCCTTAAGAAGATTCTCCTTTCTGAAGTTCTGGGCCTCATTTGAACTTGGGGAAGATGGTCTGCCCCAGTATATGCCACACAACACACACCCATGCTTTTCTGCTGCTCTCTGTGTATTGTGCATTATTTTCTTGAATGTCATTTGGTTGCTTGCTTGCTTGACATTGTTCCCATTTCATGGTGTCATTCTTCCTTGAAAGCTTAAAAGAGCCAGAGTATTGGGGTTGGCAAAAAAGGTTGTCAGCTACATTTAACTGATTTAAACATTAGCGACTTATATAATGAAAAGGTTTGTATTACTGGCATACTACCAAGTTAGTTTTCTGGAGGAGAAAACATCTAAAAAGCACTTCTTTCTCTATATTGGAATAATATGTCTTCTGTTTCCATTGTTAGTCATGGATTGTATTGTACAGTAGATGTGCCTTTCAGTATGAACTAAATCTTCCCAACATAATAAAAGTATTCATGTATTAAAGGTAGATATTTCTAGGGTTCTTTTTAGGAAACAAATAGATTTATTTTTAAAGAAGAAATAGTCATATGGCACATATTTGATTTTTCCCCAATATGTATTAAAAGGACACAGTCCTATGAAATACAGGACCAAAGACATTCAAATATTTAAATAAACCTTTTTAACTTTTTGCTGGAAAAGATTAAACATTAATTATTCCTTTATTTTTTATCAGTTAACACATTTTCTCTGTTCAAGATCCTTCAGCTTCTCCCAAAGTATATTTCAAATGTTAATTCTATAACTGATATTACCAGTAACTAAAAATTCATTCTTCTGCCAGAAACTAGTAAGATTCAATTCTAAAGAGATGTATGCTAGTTATATTGGGAGATATGGAATCAACAAATAAAAATCTGGAACAAAGACTTGGATAATTTTATATCAAGTATATTTAAATGTTAGTTTCAGAAAGTATTTTTTTAAGAAAAGCCAATTCATTGCTCAATTTATCACCAGTGGTACCCGGGTGGTGGAACATCAATTTAGTAATGTCTGTGGAATAAAATAATAATGATGAAAAGTGTGGTAACCATAAGCTGAGTTCTTTATATCCTAAAAAATATTTGAATTTTTGAAGCAAATTTGAGTTAAAAAATAATTGAATATTTCTATATTATTTACAACACACAGTAGTTTTTGTTAATAATTCTGCATAAACAGAGCAAGTAACTTGATGCAAATTTGACATGGCTGCACTTAATCAGTGAAGGTTTTGACATAAATCAGAAAGGCTCAGAAAAAAGAAAAAAAATCAGGGATAAAACCAGTCAGGCATACCATCTGGCAAGAAATTATTCTAATTAAAATCCCCCCCCTTTCAAATTGTGTGAGGCCAAATTCCAGCAAGCAAATGTTAAAATTTGATGGTGCAGTGGAGACAGAGCCTCTAAAATCTTGGCAAAAGCAAAATGCAGCCTGTGTGCACTCTTGCTCTCATTTAGAAATGGACATTCAACTCAAAAGATGTGAGAAGAGTTTACTACCTGGCCCTCATATTTTTTTAAAAGAAATCTTACGGTTCATGGGGTTTTCATTACATTTATTTATTTTTGAAATTTTACAGTTTCTAGAAACTTAAAGTTATGAAATGGCTGCTATACAACTGACCTAATATCAGTAGTAGGAAGAGGAACCATGTTCTTTCAAAATATAAAACATGCAGTGTCTATTTTGCTCCTACAGTGGGAAAACAGTATGTTGACTATCACTCACCACCTTGGTATTCATAATAAAAGACCACTTTTATTGGGTTAGCTTGTTATAAAGCTGTGGCATAATTTTGATGAAGATAACAACCAAGCATCTAATGATGCCATGCAACTGCCAAGGGTCCAATGTTCCAAAACACAATTTTTCATTATCTACCCTACCTTTAAGATGCATGGACTTCAATTTCCAGATTTTTTCAAGCAAACCAGGCTGATGGAACTCTGGGAGTTGAAGTCCATACATGTTAAAAAACACCGATTTACATCACCAATTCCAGGTTTTGCTTCTTCTGGATTTAGTGAGCTCACAAGATAATGAGGAAAGAAGTATTCATCTGGCTCCTTTAACCACACTAGAGAATCATCACAACAGCCTCATCCTCCCGCATCTCCCCCCCCCCCACGCACCATCTTGTATTCCTCTTAGTACTCTGACCTTAAACAACCCCCTTGCTTCTGTGTTACAGGTCTGCAGGGGCATAGCCCCAAATCATAACTTGATCTTTGTGCTTCTGGGTCAGTATTCTCACCATAGGGTGGAAAAGAACGTCACAGCACCTTCTTCCTTTTCCTTTTCCTGGCCAACAAATAACCAACACCCTAATCTACCAAGTCTTCCATTGCTTCTTGGATAGACAAGGGCAGGAATGAAGCCCTCCTTGGAAGGGGTACCACATTGCTCTGCTTCACTGTATGGGAAAAGATCTTCATGAAGGACCTCCGGCTCTTTTATATCTTCTCAGATGCATCTTTTCCTCTCCTTCCAACATTGTCTGGAAAAAAAGAGAGAGCCCCAAAACAGCATTTCTTCTACCTGGGCAGGTCTACATATGTGCCTCACTTTACTAATCCCACCAAGGACTGTACCATGTTGGAACCACCAAAATACTACATGCAGCTCAGGGGTATAACAACACTCTTCAGCGTCTGGAAGATGCCATTTGGAAGACACACAAGCCTGTTCCTTTCCATGAAAGTAGTTTGAGCAAAAGTGGATATTTGGGATATTTAGATTCTGCTAAAAAAATTCCTATGGTTCCAAATCAGGGAATTCTGTGTTCATAGTTAAGGCTTATAAAATCATTGGGAGTGAAGAAATGACATGTATTCATCAATTATATCCATGCCCTTTATTTCTATATTTTTGTTTGTAAAAGTTTGTGAGCTAAGCCTTTCTATCATGCTGACTGCTCCAGCCTAAATGCAAGAGCATGCGCCATTCTAGATTTAAGGGAAAGTAACAGAGACATGATGATAGTATGCTAAGGTAGCACTCTAAATAGACCAGACCTTTCCCGTCTCCTCCCACTTCCAAAGGTTATATTTTCTGTTTTGAATGTGATGGCTAATAGAGCCACAGTGGCAAACTAGTGTTGGAAATAGTGACAGCTCATAACAAAATGCAGCAAATGGCTTCTTAATCAGGGAGTGAGGGCAGATCTAATATCACAAGTTTCGTAAGTGTATCAGAGTCCTCCTGCCAAAAGTGAGAATGGACACTTTTGATTTATTTATGGTTGATTTCACCCCTATTTTATTTATTTCATTTTAAACATTTTTTTTCATCAGCACAAATGGAGAGGAATTAGGCCAGCTTCTGAGTTCCAAAACTGGAATAATAATACACCATCCTTAGAAGTGGAGTCACAAGTCAACCAGAAGCAAATCATTCATAAAACTGTGATTTTAAAGACGATCCTCCTCCCCCTCCCCCTCCTCTTCCTCCTCCTCCTCCCATCCCTATTCTCTACCCCTGTAGCATACTAGGAAATTTCTGTAGTTGAGCAAGCACTTTTAAATTTATTTTCAGTCTTTCAGAACAATTAGATTTATATGGGAACTAATTCTATGCTGAACCAAACATGAAATAATTCAGAGAGTGTCATAAGAAGAAAAGTTAATAGCAGTGGCTAAATTTTAAAAAAGGAGTGGGAATTCCATCTCTTGGTCATTCTTTTTAAGTGTTGTGTGTGATGAGATAAAATTTCTTCAATAATGTTTCAGTACAATAAGGAAATTGACTAGGAGGCCATACTACAACACCGCAGCAGTTTTTTGCTGGCAGGTATTTTGTTTTAAAGAATTTGAGGGCCAAGGAAATCCAGATGGATTACAAGAGGAAATCCAGATAAATTATAAGAATTTTGTTGTTCCTTTTTCCCACCATATTAAATGGATGGTCTGTTTCATGGACCAGCTATTCAGCATAAAATCAGTCCATCTCAGAAGGTGCTGCGTCTTTTTGAAGTAGAGATTTTAAACCAAAAATTTGGATCATAGTAGATCTCCTATAGGAAGGTACGTGGTGGCTCAGTGGGTTAGGATGCTGAGCTTGTTGATCAGAAGGTCGGCAGTTTGGCGGGTCGAATCCCGAGTGCCGCATAACAGAGTGAGCACCTGTTACTCGTCCCAGCTTCTGCCAACCTAGCAGTTCGAAAGCACGTAAAAATGCAAGTAGAAAAATAGGGACCACTATGGTGGGAAGGTAACAGCGTTCTGTGCGCCTTTGGCATCTAATTATGCCGGCCACATGACCACGGAGATGTCCTCGGACAAGCTCTGGCTCTTCGGCTTTGAAATGGACTAGCACGCATGTGCGGGGGAACCTTTACCTTTACCTCCTATACTAGCAGAGGATTGAATGATATTTCATCTCTTAGGTCAAAAGCTTTTCTCCCTAAATCCCACCATCATCATGGTAAATTGCTAATGACCTGATCAAAGAGATTCTTTTCCCAGGATAGGTTGCAGGAAAATTCCCAGTAGCAGATTCTACAGAGAGAAGACTTACATATCCACTTAGCTACACACAATAAACTTGGATTAAACTCAGATTATTTAACTTCAGCTTTAAACAATAATAAGAATTACAAATCAAGAGAGCTGTGCTCAAACTGTCACATCTATTTTGACCTTCAGCATTTCTAAAAACAACTTGCTTGGATTCTTCCAGACACAAACATACCCTCCCCCAGCATACTACTATATGGAATAGCTTCTAGAACTACACATTGGTCCTTTTTTGTGCCTTTTCAAAATGTTACGTTTGAAGTGACTGTGTTCTGTGTCCCCAATGCCACTGCAGCAGAATTTCTAATTTCAATGAGTATTGTCAATTGTCTCCTTGGGTTTGCCTTCTTCCAGTGAAGCCACATGTCCACATTGATAATTCAAACAAGAGGGAGGATTCTTTGAAAATTTCATCCTTTACGTTTCTCTAGAGTAGGTGAAAAGTTGCAATAAAGTGAGTCTCAGTTCTCAGAAAATTGGGAAATGTCTTTAAATTTTCTCAACATATAACATGAATAGATGTAGGTACAGAACTGCTCACAGAGTAATTGATAATCTCTTGGAAATTTGATTATGATCATCATGCTTGGTCCAAAATGTTTCCTGAGGAAAATTGCAAAGTTTTATGCAAATTACCATTTGCAAGCATTGAGCTTCCCTGAAAATGTGGATTGGAACCTTATTTAAGTCTCTGATAATGCTCCAATCCAATTCTGCAGGGAAATTTTCTGCAAGCTTCTCATTTGGCAGGATCTCTAACATGACAGTTATTTACTTATTTATTTAAAACATGCTGCCCATCTTGAGTATATGAGGACAGGCAAGTATTCTGTTCCTTACCATGGCAATATAAGAAGACTAACTTATGTCACAGGCTATGCCAGATGAGAAGTTTGTAGTTTCTTTTCTTTTGGTGGGAACAGGGCAAGGGATTGTGTTTTGATGGGAAACTGAGGTCCTTCTTAATGATAATTGACTAAAGCAGGGGTCTTCAAACTTGGCCCTTTTATGACTTGTGAACTTCAACTCCCAGAATTCCTCAGCCAGTGTGCCTGGATAAGGAATTCTGGGAGTTGTAGTCCACAAGTCATAAAAGGGCCATGTTTGAAGACCACTGGACTAAAATATATTACTTTATCAGTTGGTCAAGAAGGAATAGTAATTGACTGACAATGGTCTTTAAATACTGCAAAGAACTGAAAATGTCCAATATCATCATATCTTAGTATTCTAAAATGTCAGAATTTACTTAAGACCAGCTTTGTATTAATTTGTGAGATCATATTGTTTTGAATAGCTATATTGTTGATATTAAGTGTCTTTAATGTCTCCCAAATGTGTGAGATTATAATTCCTTATACCACAGGCATTTTGGGCAAGCAGGAAAATACAAGCACAGCTGTGCTATGTAACACTTTTTCCATGATTCCCCATTTATAAAACTAAAGAGGAAGTGGTAGGCTTAAATCTTCAGAGTGAAAATTACAGCCTTATTAAGTATAAATTAGCATCTTAGCATGGCTAATAATCAGTTGCAGAGGCTTCTCTGCAAACATCCTTCTCCAATATTTGCAGACAAAGTGCCAAACAGTTCTTCTACCACTCCCCCCCCCCCCTTTAAATCATCTGGCAGCATACGAAAGTGAGAGGTCTCAAATAAATGAAACCATAAACCTTTTCTCTCCCAAGCTAAAACCAGAAAACCCAGTTCTCCTGTTTTTAATAAGAAAAGAAAAAATGGAGAAATAATGGCATATTAACACGCAATGTATAATATTTTTACTTTCCACTTGATAATAAAAAATGAAATTCTAGGGTCAAGGGGTAGGATTAGGGAATGGAATTCATTCACTTCAGATTTGCATCTCTCAACTCTGAATACAAAATGTTATGCAGTGATGCATGAAATCTGCATTTTTCAAAAAATCTGTTAATAGTTGATAAATTGAACAATTGTGTTCATGTGAAATGTACATGTATTAGGAGAAAGAGCATATTGGGTGAAACAGGAAAAACAATCTCTAGCTAATAGAAATAAGACAGAACAAACAATAGTGGAAAAAATAGGAAGCAAATCGAATCCTGACTATAATGTTCATTTATTATCTTAACTGTACCATTTCACATTACTGATGGTTATTTATATGAGTGAAAACTTTTCTAGAAATAATCTTTGGATATGAGGAACTCACAGGTGCAAGATACAACTGTTCTACTCTTTGGTGTTGCCACTGTTCTGCTGTAATTCTTTAGAGTCTCGATTCATATGAATCCCTCTTAATGTGATGCTGGAAAATTTGATAATAGACATGTTTTAGGGGAATTTCAAAGCAGAGGAAAGGAACGGTGCAAATTCAAGAATTTGAGCAAGACAGTCTTTTTTGTTTTAAGTTGCTCTTTTTAAAAAAAATTCTGTATAAAGAAATTTACACGTCCCCACAAGTATTTCTATGGTTTTTGAGATGGGACAACTATACATTTGGGAGTCTCTCTACATTAGAATGAAGAAATATGGGGAAAATAAATGATCTCTTTATTCAATGACACTTTACAATTAGAATAAGGATCCCATGAAAATGTAGAAGTTTCAATGATTTCTTATGTTCTCAACTTGCTTGATTCCAAGAGGAGTTCCCTTTTGTATAGAAAACTATCTAATGTATTGCCTATCAAGCTCTACAATCCGAGGCAGATAAAGCCTTTATTGTCCAATCATGTGGTTTCATTACAGAACATCTTGCTTTCGTCATAATGAATTATAGCCATCCCTTTTTTTTTTCCTTTCCTTTTTCCCTTCCCTTTCTTGTCCTTTGCTTGCATAGTGTACTGACAGTGCTAGTATTTTCCACATGAGTATCATTTTATTATGTGAAGAGAGTGGACATTAATTAATTAACTTCATTAATTAACTTCAATGTTAAATATATGATACAAGGTTCAATTAATAAGAAATAAGGAATTATATTTAGTAATACATTTCTGTCAGCAAAATAGACACAATCATTTTCCTGTCTGAGAATAGCTGCCAGGGCTTCTCTGCAAATGGAAAGGGGATCGGAAACTCTCGCTCAATAGGCAGAAGTCCAGTTGCACAATGTTGGATTCGCTCACTCATTCATAGCCAATAGCTGGTCGTACTGAGCAGATTCTTTTAAAAGTTCTTTTCAGACAAAAAAAAAAGCAATGTATTTCATTTCATGCTTTCTCAACCATGTCTGAACTGTTCTTTCCATTCCCCCTTCTTGTTACACGAGCACCATAGTATACTATTAAGTCTCCCGATCAGGTAAGAACCAAATGGATTACACTGCAACCTTTCTTGCCTCCTATTTTTGTCTTTTCTTCCTCCCATATCCTTAAGGTTACAGCTAGAGAAATGATTTGGGGATTTGTAGTTTCCTTTGGCTACAGTGAGGGCAGGCAGTTGGTAAACTGACATTTGAAACAGGTAAGGTGATTTTCTTATAGCAACAGAGATTCTTTATTTCAGAAAAAGTCAAGTTTTAACATTATCCAGAAAGTTTGGTTACTTTAGCCCCATTTGAATGATGTAGCTTAAGGGTGACAGTAGCTGCCTTTACAGTATGTGCACATACTGCTGTGAATGCAGCTGTATGCCTGTGTTTGCTGTCAGTGTGAGTGAATGTGTACAAACCTCTGCGCTCTTAGTGCAATGGGCAACTAGAATCTTTTCTTTCTCTTTTTAACATTCAAACAGTAGCAAGGATCAAGGCTCCTAAGACTTCAAGGCAAATCAGAGAAAAAGAGCAAGACAACATTGCAACAAAGAGCACAACTACAGAAGAAGCTTACCTTATGCTCACTTTGGACTCAGCCATCTCCTAGTACTCCGGCTTGTGGGCACCTAGAATGCAGAATGTTATTGCTCATGGATTGTGTATATATATATAGGCTTTCTTCCCAGAGACTTGTCTATGTATTGTAATGTGTCCAAAGACTAATTCAAATGCCACTTCTGGGCATTCTTGTAGAAATATATTGTACTTTCACTCCACATGCTTCATGCTGAAGGCTGAGCAAGGAATGTGCCAATCAAGGAACAGTTCTTGGTCTTTGGTTTGGGCAAATGGCAACAGCTGAATGCTAGGCCTTCTTGTTTTGTGTTTCTTACTAAGCTGCGCACCTACCTACCTACCAATATTTGCTAAAATGAAAAGACTAATTTACATTTTCTCCTGACCCTGGAATCCTGGTCATCAGTACAATAAGGACCAATATTTTCAAATCTGAATTCCTACAAAATTCTATAAATCCTAGTACTATTAAGAAAAAAAACCCCAGTAAAACACATCCAACTGCCATGTCTTAAGAATAAACAATAAAGATTCTTCTCCTTTATTTGGGACTTATTGTCACTGTCTCAACTGTTGTCTTGCAAGGCACAAAATACTTTATCCTACTCCATTGTTGAGTTGAAAGAATTTCACTTGTCTACCAGTACATAGTGTTGCTGTAAATGTTATTGTGCTTATTTGCCAATTCCTATTTGGTTTCCATTGTTTCTGTTTTGGCTTACTGCCTAAGGATGATGTCCTGATTCTGCAATTGTAAGACATGTTAGAGAACCAGAGTGCACTGGAACGGAAGCTGGGAGACCATAGGCCCATCTTAGGAACAAGGCCAGCTTGGTGACCTAGGGCCAGTCAAATTTTACCTCCCAAGCTACAAATATTTTCTATCATTCCAGTCAATCTCTCTCAGCCCTGGGAAAGAGACAAGAGCAAACCACTTCTGAAATCTTGTCAAGAAAAATGTAGAGACTTGTCCAGGCAATTGCCTGGAGTCAATACTGTTTCAAAGACATGTGTGTGCGCGCGCACACACACACACACACATACACCCAAGCCCAAAGAAACATTTTATCTTGTAGAATCTCAATTTAATCTATTTTTAGAGCCAGTTTGGTGTAAAGGTTAAAGCAGAGAATTTTAGTTCCGCCTTAGATATGAAATCAGTTGAGCCAGGCTTTGGTCCAGTCATGCTTTCACAGTCCTATGGAGGAAGAAAGTCTTCAAAGACTTGCTTGCCAAGAAATCTGCAGGACCTTGTCCAGGCATCTCCAGAAATCAACAATGACTCAAAGGTGCACATACAGACAAACACAGATAAAAACAGACACAGACTCACAAACAGGCCAAAGAAAGTGATTAGTGTAGTTTAACTCTAGCTTTGGTATATGCTCCTTTTCTAATCAAGTGGTCAATAATTAATAAAATATCCACCAGTCAGGACAATAATACAGGAATGGGTTTGGAAGATGGTGTTTTGACAGACAGCCCAGTCACATCTCTGGCTTTAGCATGCATGTCAAAGCAACATAATACACCTGTCAAAGCTCACCAGTTCCATGTGTTCCCTGAACAGTTGTTTAGCAGAAGTCAAAAGGGTAAGTTTGGACAGGTGCCCATTCCTGTTTTATTACACATAGGTCCACTTAGCAACTTTACAAATCTGCTGGACAGCTGCTCAGTGGCTAGTTTAGAATCTGCTTAGATTCTGAAATGAAATAACCTCATTCTCAAAATTCAGCAAAGAATGCCAGATTTCCATCTTTACCTGGCTGTTCTGCATGTTGAAGGAATTACAAGCAGCTATGCCCAGCTTGTTCTATCAGGAGAATAAAAATGGTGTTAGAGGTAACATCATGAGAACTTAGCAGAAAAAGGTTGCCATGCATGTTTGTTCTATGTTTAGATACAAGGTGGTTTCACTCATGGGCTGGGGATCAAGGCAGCAGCATGCAAATATAACAGCAAGAAGAAGACATTGTCAGGGCATATTTGTACCCTGATTAGATACATCTGGAAAAAGGCCTTTAGTCTCAGTAAGCACGCATGTGCGGGGGAACCTTTACCTTTACCTTTTTATATATTAAATTACTTATACCAACATTGGTAAGATTGGTTTTTTTCAGATACTGGAATGTGCTAAAGCTGGTTAGATTTGCCTTCTCTGTGTAATTGATAAGATTTTGTCAATACCAGATAGCAGGGTAAGCCAACCAGAGGGTACTAATCAACTAATTAAGGCCATAGAGCTAAACTTGTTAACTTGTAGTTAGCACTTATTAGGGAAGTGCTGTGGGGGGTGGGGCGTTGTTCAGAAAGAGATGCAGTACTCAAAAAGCAAGCTGAGCAATATTTGATTTTAAGACTAGGCTTACCAGACAGAAGACCAAAAGGAGAATATGTCCTCCTTTTCCTAGATATCTGGTAGCCCTAAAACTACATCAATCCCAGCTGTTTTCATAAATTGAAATTACCAGCTTGAATACATTTATCAGATTCTATGCAAGAAATGATGTTATCCATTCAGTTACGTCCAACTCTTGGTGATTCTATGGGCCATATCTCTTCACATCTTCCAGTATTGCACTACTTCTTTGAGTTTTTCTGTGCTCTGACTGGTGTCAGCTTTGAGGGTGGTATGCAAGAAAATAAAGAACCAGTGCTGTGAATGCTGAAAAATCTGTGAAACAATCAAGCTACTATGCCTCCTTAAGGATTTTTTTGCAAACATATTTCTAAGAAGATTATATTGAGGTGAGTTATATATTGTGATGGGAAGATTGTATTGAGTTAACCTGAGATGAGACAAGATAATCAATGCTGGATTTCAGTGTTAGAAATAAATAATCCCCCCTGCCTTTGTTTTCCAATTTTATATATATATATATAGCAAATGATTTGGCTCCTGAGTAGAGATAATGTTGTAAAGGTTCATAGCTTTGGAATTAATTCTGGAATAGTAAAAGATCAGAGTGTGATTGGAGTTTTTTTGCTTAAAGAAAAGGTGAAACATGATGAAAGATATGTCTGATAAAAATTATGCCTGGTATAGAAACTATGGATAGAGAAAAATAATTTTGGATCATCCACTGTTTGGGGATATTCAGGATCTACAGAATGTATTCTTTGCATAATGCATTGTGTTATGTATTGGGCTTGTGGTATCACACCACGTTCATTGTTGGAGAGCTAACGGTTCTCCAGCAACCCAGACAGGCTGTCTCTGGTCCTGCAATTGGTCAGCCCCAGGTGGCAAGCGCAGGTTCAATCCTATTGGCTGCTACTGTAGGGCTAGGCTATATATTGTGGCTGGGTGCGGCCCAAGCTCAAGTACAGTTCCAGCAAGAATAAAAGAATGAGTTTCTCTGTACTCAGCCTTGTTTCTTCATTCCTGCTCACCAGAGCCCATGACTTAACAGTGGCAACGAAGGTGGGATCCTGCTTCACCATTTAAAAGGGCTGAAGTTAATGAGGGGTCGGCAATACACGCTGGAGGGAAGAGGCATTTTCCCCCCCCAGGCCATCTAGTAAAGCCACACTAGTGGCCGCGTGTGCTCAGTGGACGCATTCCCTGAGCCTAAGAAGCAGGATCCAAGAATGCAGGAATCGCGCAAGATGCTGAAGGTCGGCAAACTGAGAGAGTTCGATGTAAAACATCCAGAAGAATAGCCGTCTTAACTCTCGCAAGTGGAGAACTATCTATGAGCAAACCAAATTACAGAGGAAGGCCTGAAAGCCGCCACGTTACTGTGCATGTGTGGACCAGCAACTTTCAACCTAGCAGAAAATCTTTTTGCGCCGACACCCATTGAAGCAGTATCGTTTGCAGACTTTAAGAAGAAGCTGACTGGGCATTTTCACCCCAAGATGTCGGAGATGGTGTGGTGTTTTAAATTCGACCAAAGAGTGCAGCTACCCAGAGAGACAGCTTCAGAGTTTATCACGGGCCTAAGGCAGGTCACACGCCTTTGCAAGTTCTCGAACTTAGAGGAACGACTTAGAGACCGGCTCATCTGTGGCCTTCGAGACAGAACCCTCCAGCAGAAACTGTTTGCTAGACCCGATCTCACATTCTCCGAGGCACAGGATGAGGTCATGGCCAACGAAGCCACCGGGGGTGCCGTGCAGACAGTGCAGCCCAGCAAACGTTCAAAGGTTGAAGGTTCCGTCCATTTTGAGGTCACCAAATGCATTGGAGAATCGTCAGAAGATGAAGGCAACCAGACGCGCAAAACCACAGCAATCACCAACAAGAGAATGATTACAAGGCAGTTCTCTTACCTAGATGTAAGGGGTGCAGAGGCAGCCATCTTCGCGCCAATTGCAGATTTTGCTCGGCCACGTATAGAGCTTGCAGAAGGACTAGCCAGATTGCGGTGGTTTGCAGAGCCTGCCAGAGAGCCAGGCCACCCAAACAACAGTCAGAAGAACCGTCTAGGAGAGGTACTGGGGCCCAGGGTCCAGTTAGTGTGGGGTTCTTCAGAAGCCAGAGAAGCATTTGCTGCACTGGGGCTCATCACCCCTTCAAGCCTAAACTCAAGCTCTCAGTAGAGCTACAAGAAGTTCCATGTAAGATGGAGTTGGACTGTGGCTTGGCAGTATCGATCATTTTGCAAGACACATTCAACATTGTATGTAGGCACAGTAACAATTAGGCTCAGTGGATTAGGATGCTGAGCTTGTCGATCAGAAGATCAGCTGTTTGGTGGGTCGAATCCCGAGTGCCGTGTAGCAGAGTGAGCTCCTGTTACTCGTCCCACCTTCTGCCAACCTAGCAGTTCGAAAGCACATAAAAATGCAAGTAGAAAAATAGGGACCACTGCGGTGGGAAGGTAACAGCGTTCCGTGTGCCTTTGGCATCTAGTCATGCCAGCCACATGACCACGGAGACGTCCTTGGATAAACGGAGATGAGCACCAGCCCCTAGAGTTGGAAACAACTAGCACACATGTGCGGGGAAACCTTTACCTTTACCTTTAAGGCCCTCAGAAATTATTTTAATGGATTTTCAGAATGCTCACGTTAAAGTTAAGGGTGAAGCCACATTATTGGTAAAATTTAAAGGGTTTTGGGGACACCTGGATGTAATAGTAATAGAGGGCCAAAGAACGAGTCTTATTAGACTTGATTGGTTTGATGCTTTAGGCATTCAAATTATAGGCATTAATCGGACACAAACAGCAGACCTCATGACTGTTTGCGAGGAATACGCAGTTGTTTTTGAGTGAACCCTGGGGACTTACACTGGCCTGCCAATTTCTTTTAAGTTAGATCCTAACGTTGTGCCAATTAGGATTAAGCCTCACAGGGTCCCCTTTGCCCTAAAACACAAAATCGATTCCAAAATCAATAAGCTAGTAGAACAGAGCGTATTACAGCCTGTTGATGGAGGGGAGTGGGAAACTCCTATTGTCACCCCACTGAAGTCCAATGGGGAAGTTTGCATTTGCGCAGATTATAAATGCACATTAAATAAGGCCCTTAATCAACATGCTTACCCGGTTCCTGTAACCAGGCATATTTTAGCCTCTTTGCAAGGGGGAACCATTTTTGCTAAATTTGATTTAGTGCAGGTGTATCAGCAATTGCTGGTTGACGAGGCCACAGCCATGGCTCAAACAATAGTAACTCACGAGGGGCATTCAAAGTCAAACGCTTACAGTTTGGAGTCAGCGTTGCACCGGATATTTTCCAAGGGATTATGGAACACACACTTAAGGGTATTCAGGGTGTGTACCCCTGTTTTGATGATGTTCTCATTGCCAGGGAATCCCCAGAAGTGTTGGCCAATAGGCTCAGGGCTGTTTTGCAGAGGCTCCACGATGCAGGCCTCAAATTAAAGAAAAACAAATGTAGTATTGGGGTCTCATCAATGGAATTCTTGGGGTTCCGTATCAATGCTAATGGAATTCACCCCGCTGATTCAAAAGTGAAGGCCATCAAAATGGCTCCAAGGCCAAAATCAAAGGGAGAGCTGCAAGCATTTTTGGGCCTCCTAAATTTTTATCACACATTCCTACCTCATAAGGCTGCAATAGAAGAGCCCCTCCACAGGCTGCTTGATAAAAGAGCTCCTTGGAAATGTTATGACTAACTTACACGAAAAAAGTTTCCAGGATCTGAAAGCTCTTCTATCTGAAAAGTCCACTGTAACTCATTACATAGAATCTAAACCTGTATGTCTTGTATGTGATGCATCTCCCTATGGGGTGGGGGCAGTCTTAAGCCACATAGAGAAAAATGGGGAATAGGTTCCTATTGCGTTTTATTCTAGGACTTTATGTTCTGCTGAGCGCAATTATGCACAGATTGATAAAGAAGCCTTGGCCATAGTGGCTGGAGTTAAGAAATTTCATGATTATTTATATGGCAGGGATTTCACTGTCTACACTGATCACAAACCTCTTTTGGGGTTGTTCACAACAGACAAACAAACTCCCCACATACTATCTCCAAGAATGCTGCGATAGTCTATATTTTTGTCTGCATACAATTTTAAGTTAATTCATAAAACAGGGAAGGAAATGGGTCATGCGGATGGCCTCAGCAGACTACCACTGCCACTAATGGATCCTGATCCAGCTCCTGCTGCTAAAATATTGTCCATTCAGGACTTACCTGAGTTTCCCCTCCACGCAGGGGATATTGCTGCTGAAACTGCCAGAGATAAAATTCTGAGCAGAGTGTTGCCATGGGTATACACGGGTTGGTTGGAAAAAAAGTCCAGGCTCTGAATTACAAAGTTATTTTGTCAGGAGACATGAGTTGTGTGCACACAAGGACTGCATTTTATGGGACAACAGAGTCATAATTCCCACTTCATTGAGGGACAGAGTCTTACACAGTTTACATGAAGGCCATCCAGGCATTGTACGGGTGAAAGCCTTAGCTAGAAGCTACCTTTGGTGGCCTGGCCTGGATAAGGCTGTGCAGTGGTTCTCAACCTTTCTAAAGCCGCGACCCCTTAATACAGTTCCTCATGATGTAGTGACCCCCTACCAGTAAGTAATTTTCGTTGAAATGTCATAACTGTAATTTTGCTACTGTAATTAATTATAATATAAATATCTGATATACAGGATGTATTTTGCATAATGACTAATCACAAAGACAAAATGTAGTTATATATTATGAAATATTTATTGCTAATTACAAATAAATGAAATATTGTCTTGAAGCATGGCGTAACATGGATAACAGGTTTAATATAACAGTAAACTATATTGCTACACTTTGCAACAGTATGCATAAAAAGCCAAGTCTGCGCGACCCCAGGGAAAGGGTTGATCGACCCCCAAAGGGGTCGCGACCCCCAGGTTGAGAACCTCTGCTGTAGAGGATCAAGTTCATGGTTGCTATACATGCCAGCAATCTAGGCCTGAAATGTCTCAGGTCCCAGTTCACAGGAGTGAAGAAATGCATAACCCCTGGTCCAGGATTCACATAGACTACCCTGGGCCTTTTCAAGGACAGCTTTTCCTGATAGTAGTGGATAGCCACTCAAAATGGCTGGAAGTAGTTCCAGTTCCTAATATGACTACTGCTAGGACCATCCAGGTGCTGAGAAAACTCTTTGCAACACATGGGTTACCTGACATTTTAATTTCTGATAATGAGGCTCAATTCACTGCTGCTGAGTTTCAGGCTTTTCTTAGAGCTAACCTCATCAGATGTGTTACGTCTGCACCATTTTATCCTTCTTCGAATGGACAAGCTGAACACATGGTGAGGACAACAAAGGAGGCACTCAAGCGTATTATCACAGGTGACTGGCATCACAGATTGGCAGATTTTTTTGCTCTGCCAGCATTCTACGCCCTGCACTGCTACAGGTAAAAGTCCTGCTGAACTACATTGGGGAAGGCGTTTAATTACTAAACTGGACAGGTTGCATCTAGACAGAGTGGCATCAGAAACCTCTAGACCAAAACCTCCAAGGGGGCTGCAAATGGGCGATTGGGTTTGGGCCAGAAACCATGGCCCAGGGAATTCATAGGTTCCTGGTCAAGTAACCAAGGCATCTGGACCCCTATCTTATGAAGTGGGGTTGGAGGGAGGGAAACTGGTCAGAAGACACATTGACCAACTCAGAAAGAGGTTTCCAGAATGGTCACTAAGTGAGGACTGTCATAGGTCCCTCCTGAGGTCCTCAAACTGGTACCCAAGCCAGCCCACACCAGAACCACCAGGGTTTTCCCTTCTCAGCAGAAGTTGATTCCGAGGAAGAACCAGGAAGCTCGGAACTGCAACATGGAACCCCTGACCAGGTGAGCCAGCTGAATCTCAGCAACTGCTGTGCCTACTCTGCAGAACAGACTGACTCTGGGGTGGGCCAACCTGGTGAGGCCAGCCAGAGCGTTTCAATCCCCCTGGACAATGGAGCACAAGGGGACATGGGTCTACCCAGCCCACTGGGTAAGCTGGTAGACCACAAAGTGAGGGGAATTCCAAGGCATTCCTCCAGGCCACACAAACCTCTGGCATATCTCACAGACTATATTGTAAAATAAAGTGATGTATAGTGTTGTGACAATTGTACCTCTACCTACAGAAACTGGGACATTTTGAAACTGCCTGTAAGCATGTTCATTGAGACATTGTTTAATCTCATTGTAGCCCTTACTGCATTGGCAAGCCATTTAGCCGTTGTTTAATCTTATTGTAGTCCCTACTACAATAAAAGTAAAAGTCGCTTAATGTCATTCTAGCCACCTTAAATTTATAAGCATTATTATTTATTATTTTGTTTTTTTTTTTGTTATTATGTTATTATGGTTGTTGGGAGTGATTCATCAGTCTTGACTGTTTTCAAGCTTATTAAGGGGATTATAGCCTGATCTTAGGAGGGAGGGGTGTTATGTATTGGGCTTGTGGTATCATGTCACGTGCGTTGTTGGAGAGCTAATGGTTCTCCAGCAACCCAGACAGGCCGTCTCCAGTCCTGCAATTGGTCAGCCCCAGGCGGCAAGTGTGGGTTCAATCCTATTGGCTGCTACCATAGGGCTAGGATATATATTGTGGAATTGCCAGGAATGCGAATCAGCTGATCTCACGCTCCTGCAAACTCCCTCGCTCGGTTTCAGCTTCCCTTGCTACAAGAGAAAGCAGGCTGAAACGAGGCACGATTGCAGGAGCACAAGATCAGCCGATTCGCGTTCCTGGCAATCTCCCTCACTCCGTTTCAGCCTGCTTTCTCTTGTAGCAAGAGAAGCTGAAACTGAGCGAGGCAGAGTGCAGGAGCGTGAGATCAGCGTTTCTCAGCATGTGGCGATTCGTGCTCCTGGCAATTTCTCTTGCTTTTCACTTGCGGAGGTTGGGGCTGGCCATACGGATCACCTTCAGACCATAAGACACACCCTTGTTTTCCCCCACACACTTTTAGGGAAAAAAAGTGTGTCTTATGGTCCGAAAAATACGGTATTTTTTTCTAGAATCAGTTAAATTCGACATATTACATTGAGAAAAATGTTTCTCATTTCTTTCCTGTTACCTTGGATTTCATTGCAGAGATGTTAACATAAGAAATAGATTATTTTGTTATCTAATTTTACTTTCCAAAAGACAGAAGCAGATGAAAAATGTGAGGTTCTTTCTTGTTGGCTTTTTTGAATTAGCTGTTTTAGATTCTAAAAGTTTAGTTCCTAAAGAAGTAATCCTGTAAATAATTTTAATGTCCTCCTCTAGTGCAGGCTCTTTTATGACTCAAGGACTTCAACTCCCAGAATTCCTGAGCCAGCATGGCTCAGCTTGGAAACCTCTCCCTTTCCCTTCAACATGGCTGGCTCAGGATTTCTGGGAGTTGAAGTCCGTGAGTCATAAAAAAGAGCCAAGATTGCTAGCCCTGCAATAGGCTTAGGAAAGCCAATAAGGGAGCTGGTTGTTTTTGGTTTTTTTTTTTTTGCAAAAAAAAGGTGCTGGAATGCCATTCTGAGCATTCTATGAGAAAAAAAACCCCTGAATAAAAGAATGAGTTTCTCTGTACTCAGCCTTGTGTCTTCATTCTTGCTCACCAGAGCCTATGACTTAACACATTGTTAATTAACATTCATTGTTATTAGATGTGGTGATGGCTATACGTTTACAACAAGAAAAGTGAACAAATCCACAGAGAACAGAGATATAAATGGTTACTATACTTCATAATCACACATTTGTCTCTTGAATTAAAGGCAATAATATCTTAAATATCAATTGCTGAGCTCAAGAATGAAAGAGGACTATCAAAAGCATGCAAATATGAGTAGCTATAGCTACCATTTCAGTGGGAAGGTAACAGTGTTGATGTATAGTCATGCTGGCCACATAACTACAGAAGTGTCTTCAGACAATGCTGGCTCCCTCGACTAAGAAAAAGAGATGAGTACCACCCCCTAGAGTCAGACACAACAGGACAGGGGACAACTTTGTCTGTATCTTTATTATCTTCTTATGTACTTGCAAGTTTCCGGATGTATCTAATTAGATATTACAGGCAACAATGCAGGGGCAGATTTCCCCCTCCCCCTTTCATTTGGTCTTAAGTCTTGTAGCAATTGTAATGGATATCATTGGGCTTGTGGTAATCTCAGTCTTTTATTCCTCAGCTCCATCCTGGTCTTTTAATAAGATAACAGATTTGCCTGTTGAAAGGGAAACCCCCCAAAATACTCATAGCCTATTTCATACAGTATATTTTCCCTAGAAAAATGAATTTCTATCTCTTGCTACCAGATATTATGAAGTTATAAATGAGAATGGAATATAAAAATATGAAGACCCACTACTATCCCTGGTATTAAATCCCTGTGCATATCTATTGTCCATAGTTAATAATTATATTTCTCAGGAATATCACCTTAACATTTGTTCCTTTAACTTAAATTAGTAACAGTTCTATAATCTGCTCTCATACAAGAGAACTATTCTTTTTTTTTTACTTTTCACTAGTGAATGATTAACTTTCTATATCCCAGCACTATTTTTAAGATTATATGCCATCAGATTGATGTCAACTGTCCAAGGTGATGGGCCCTCAACCTGGCCCTTCAGGTCTTCCAACTATATGTTAATCATTGCCACAATGAAGTCCATTTATCATACCACTAGATTTTTTTTCCTTCCATCTTTCCTTGGTTATACATCAAGGGAACTAACTATTTGCACAGTATGTCCAAAACATAATAATTTGATGCTGGTGATTTCTGCCCCAAGTAAGAACTCTGGACTGATTTATTCCATGAATAATTTGTTCTATGATTCATTTCATTTTCATTTTTAAGATAACTCTTGAATTGTTTAACCATGATAAAAATAATAATTTATACTATTGTAAAATAATATTTTGCAAAAATAAAAATGATATTTAATTGATTTTAAAATTGACAGCTTATTGAAATTAGTAAACCTATATTACCCTAATTTTCAAAAATACACAAACTAGTATCCTATTGTTTTAATAATGGAAAGAACAGAATTAAAAGGCATGCCTATACGATAAACCAGTTAAACTACTTTGGCTCTGATCTTTGTCCTGAACATTTCAGATATCCAACTTGATTAGGATACTATCATTTGATTCCCTTAGTTTTTTAAGTATGATTGTTACTAGATTAGACTACACAGTAACAAGTTCGGAAAGAAGAAAAATGCAATATTTGGTATAGTTGGGAGATGCCTGAGGATTGCAATGTGATCCCATATCTCTTTGTTGGCACTGTCATTGGATACAGTAGCAGAAAGCTAAACAAGAGAACTGAAAAAGCTTCTTGGATGAGAGGCGAAACATTTTCAAAGGAAAAAAAAAACCCAAGAAAGTCAAATTGTGTTTTGGAAAAGCACTTTTGGGACAGCCATAACCTAGATGATAGGGAATCTTCATAGACAGAAAGCTGAACAAGACATTGTCCCTGAGAAACAACCAGCAGAAAATGAAAATGTCTTTGCCTTTGCCTTATTTCAAAAAATCTGAAGGAGCCATAAGAGTTTTCTCTTATATGTTTATATTTGAGAATGGCATGTTGACCAGAGGTTTAAGATCAAGGCTTTAGAAAGTTTGAAGCAATAAACAAACAGCACATGACTATCCATTATTCTTAGCTAAGGATGTTTTATACAATTAATCCAGTTTTCTGGCTTAATAAAGAACCATAAAGAAATTACATGTACTGGGTTCCAGCAATATAACAGGCTAAAGTGTGGTTGGCTATTTTTTTTTTTTTTTTTTGATTCAGTGTGTGGGTGAAGGTAGACAGTCTCTCCAAATACACCAGCTAGGAAAACAGCCATGCTACTCTTTGGTTAAGAGTACAGACGCTGTATTGAGGTATGCTTGCAATTATAATGTTGAGGTATGCAAATATTTATGATGTCACAATTTCATTTATTACATGGAATAAATAGGCATACCCTATTTTTCACTGAGTGGAATCAAATATTTTGGCAACTGGACTTTGAAGAATAAGAATAAGAAGTGTGGTGATGCTTGTGAGCTTGGTATTGGAGAAGACTCCTGAGAATACTGTGGACAGCCAGAAAATACATTTCTGGATTATTGAACAAATCAAGCCAAAGTTCTCACTTGAGACACAAACTCAAATTATTCCATTTCAGAAACATTACATAATTATCTGGTATAGTTGGGAGAGCTAATGCTGGGGAAGAGTGGAAAGAAAGAGAAGAAGAGGATGATGACCTTCAGCAAGGTGAATAGACTCAGTTACAGTGGCAAAGAGTGCACAACTGGAAAAGTAGAAAGACCAGCTTAGGGTTAGATCATCATGGAGAAAATCTGTCTGTGTGGTTGCTAAGAGGCAACAGTGATTTGATGGCACACAATCAAACCCCTAATTATTCCATGCCCAAATCATTTCTAAATCTTCCTTAAAGCTAACTGAAATCTCCCCTGAAATTTGTTAGGGTTTTCTCATTTGTTGTGGATGTCATATTTCAAGCATTGTCTTACCTAGGCATTATAAACTGGTACTAATCATATGATTGTGATTCTATCCTTCTGTTAATGCAGGCTAGGATTCCATTGGCTTTTTTGACAGCTGCTGCTGCACACTGTTGGTTCATATTGTCTATCAGGACTCCTGTATCCCATTTGTAGTTGTTAGTACTGAGACTAACAAATATATCTGTACATTTGGTTTTTCTTGCCCAAGAATAAAATCTTACTTTTCTCACAGTTGAATTTCACTTTATTGGATAGTACCCAGTGTTCAAGTCTGTTGAGCTCCTTCTGGATCTTGAGCCTATGTTCTGGGTGTTGGCTATTCCTGTCAGCTTGGTGTCATCTGCAAATTTGATGAGTTCTTCTTCTATTCCCTCATCTAAATTATTTATGAAGATATTGAAGACTACTGGGCCTAAGACAGAATCATGGGGTATCCCATTACTTACTTCATGTTGATATAGTTACATTAAGGACTACAAGCTGAGTGAGGTTTGTCAGCCAGTTATGAATTCATTTAGTGATGATGCTGATTATCCCATAGTTTTCTAACTTGCTAAGAAGTAGGTTGTGGGCTACTTTGTCAAATGCCTTATTGAAATCCAAGTATACCATTCCACTATACTATATTATCTATAGTATTATGTCCACTTTATTGTCTATACTATAGATAAGGTTCTATACACTTATGCAGCAGTAAGAGATACAATGGGGAAGCACCTACAGAGATCAGAGCAGTAATGTATTGGCCTTATCTGTTTAATTCACTTGCTTTATGTCTGACTGTTTGCTTAATGGCTAACCTACTTTCTATGTGTTATGTAACAGTTGCTGTGCTGAGCTAGACTTGCTGTCTCCAGGCTGTTAAGTAGGTTTTGGGTGGGAAAACTGCTACTTTAAACCTATTAGTCACTGCCTAGAGGCCAACTGTATAAATAGCTGCACAGCAGCTATTTGCTTGCTTCTGTTCTGTTCTGAGTTGAAATAAACTTGTCTCACTTAATGCCTTCAAGAACTGAATATTTAAAACTGGTAATGAAGGTGGGATGTGCTGCTTCATCATAAGAGCCTGAAGTCACAAGGGGGTGAGACCAGCACAGAGCCTGGCAGGAACTACGCTTTCCCCCGCCTTGGTCTGCCTAGCAAGCTATGCCAGAGACCACCACGCCCTAAGAATCCATTCTAGGGCTTATGCAGAAGCCAGCAGCATGAGGCAATGCGAGAAATGAACAATGAAGGCAACTCACCATGGTGAAAGTCAGGAAGCTCGAAGAATTCAATGTGTCCCATGCGGAGAGATGGACATCCTACATGTCCTGCATTGAAAACTACCTCCATGTAAATCAAGTTAGCAAAGTTGGGCTGAAGGCTACAACTCTCTTCTCCATGTGGGGCGCAGCCACCTTCGATATCGCTGAGAACTTGGTCACCCTGGCGCTGCTGGAGTCTGTCATGCAGACTTGAAGAAAAAACTCCAAGATCATTTTGAGCCAAAATTGTCAGTTATAGCATGGAGGCATGCCTTTGAGCAGTGGGAGCAACAGCCTGGTGAGTCAGCTACAGAATTCATCACCACCCTTTGTCAAGCGTCCCGACTATGCAATTTGCCAGTCTGGAAGAGAAACTAAGAGACCGCTTAGTCTGCGGACTCAGAAATTGAGAGCTACAACAAAAACTTTTTGCTAAGGAGACTGTCTTGTTACAAGAGGCCTTGAAGGAAGTCATGGCAGATGAAGCCACTGGAGGGGCCATTAGGGTGCTACGGCCCTCCAAAAGTGCACCAAGCACTGAAGCTATCCACCACCAGAACACCGAGCAGTTGGAAGACACTGACTCCAAGTACAAGGTTGACAAACTATAGAGGCACCAGGAGAAGGGACTGAGGCCAGTTGACAAGGCAGTTCTGTTCCTTAGGTGCATGGGCTGTGGAGGCCACCATCAATGTGCGGCATGCCAATTCCGAACAGCAATGTACCGGGCGTGTGGAAAACTAGGCCACATTGCTGCTGTATGCCAAGGTTGCCAGAAGGACCGTCAGCAGGAAGACTCATTCAGGAGAGGTACCAGGGCCCAGGGGCAACACCAAGTAGGGTTCTGCTCCAGGCATAAGCAGAAGCTTCGACTGCAAATCAAGACTCAGGGAGTTCTATGCAAAATGGAACTGGACACGGGCTCAGCTGTGTCCATTGTCTCCATTGGAACCTTCTGGTACATATGCAACCACAGCAACAGATGGGTCAACCTTCGTCCATCTAATATTTTGCTAACAGACTTCCAAAACTCCTGAGTGGTGGTCAAGGATGAAGCCACATTTGCAGTGAAATTCAAGGGGTTTACAGGCCCACTAGATGTTATTGTGGTGGAAGGCCAATGCACGAGCCTCATAGGGCTCGATTGGTTTGATGCATTGGGCATCCAAATAACCAGCATTTACTGGACACAGGCAGCAAACCTGTCTTCAGACTGCCAAGAGTTTTCGGATGTTTTCAGTCCAAGCCTGGGAGAGTACAAGGGCCCTCCAATAGCCTTCAGGCTTGATCCCCTGGTAACGCCAATCTGGATCAAACCTCGAGTGCCTTTCACTTTAAAGCCCAAAATTAATGCAGAGCTGGATAAGCTGGTCAGTCGGTGTGTATTGCAGCCCGTAGACAGTGGGGTGTGAGTGACCCCCATTGTAACATCACAAGGCCAACGGAGAAGTACGCATATGTCCTGACTATAAGTGCACCATTAACTGGGCACTTCAACAGCATGTGTAACCAGTGCCAGTTGTCAGCCATATTTTGACATCTTTACAGGGAGGCTGCATGTTTGCTAAATTAGATTTGGCATAGGCCTATCAACAGTTGCCATTGGACGAGGCCACAGCAGCTGCCCAAACCATTGTTACCCATAGGGGGGCCTTCAAGGTCAAATGCTTACAGTTTGGGGTGAGTGTAGCCCCAGGGATTTTCCAGTGAGTGATGGAGCATATGCTCAAGGGTATTCTGGGGGTTTGCCCCTACTTCAATGATGTACTCATTGCCAAGGAGTCTACAGAAGTCCTGGCTGAATGGCTTAGAGCCATCCTTCAGCAGTTCCGAGTAGCGGGACTTAAATTAAAAAAAAGAGAAATGCAAGATTGGGGTACAATCAAATGAGTTCCTGGGATTCTGCATTGATGCCATTAGCATCCATCCTGCAGATTCAAAGCTGAAAGTGATTAAGCAGGCACCAAGCCCTAGGTCCAAAGGGGAGCTTCAAGCCTTCTTGGGAGTTCTTAATTCCTCCCAAATAAGGCCACAGTGGCAGAGCCATTACACCGGCTCTTAGACAAAAACACTCAGTGGCAGTGGATCAATGTCCACGAAAGAAGTTTCCAGGCAGTCAAATCACTGCTGTCCTCGAACTCAGCACTCACGAATTTTAACAAAAAGCTGCCAGTTTGCATCGTGTGTGATGCATCTCCATATGGGGTTGGGGATGTGTTGAGCCATTTGTCGGCTGATGGGAAACAGTCTCCCATTGCTTATTATTCAAGGACCCTGTCTTCGGCTAAGTGCAATTACGCGCAGTTTGACAAGGAGGCCTTGGCCATTAAAAAGTTCCATGACTATTTGTATGGCCATGGTCTTCACAGACCACAAGCCACTTCTAGGGCTTGTATGTTCACTACAAACAGGCAGACACCTCAGATTTTGTCTACTCAAATGCTGAGGTGGTCTATATACCTTTCAGCCTAGAGCTACAGGCTGATTCACAAACCAGGCAAAGAAATGAGCCATGCAGATGGCCTTAACAGATTGCCCTTGCCACACATGGAGCCAGCTCCAGCTCCAGCTGCATGCATCTTAGCTATACAAGATTTGCCGGAGTCCCCTCTCCATGCTGGAGATGTAGCTGCTGAGACAGCAGCTGACAAAACTTAGCCGCATACTAACTTGGGTGGACAAATGTCCAGGGCCAGAATTTCAAAGTTTTTTTATGAGAAAAGATGAGCTTTCAGCTCTTAAAGGGTGCATCCTTTGGGGAAGTAGAGTCATAGTCTCCCGCTTGTTACGGCCCAGTGTTCTTCAGTTTCTGCATGAAGGCCATCTGGAAATAGTCTGGATGAAGCCACTGGCGAGGAGTTACCTTTGGTGACCAGGGCTAGATAAAACTATCGAGGCCCAAGTACATGGTTGCTACATGTGTCAACAATCCAGACTGGAGATGCTGCAGGTCCCTGTCCACCAATGGGAGGACATACACACACCATGGTCAAGAATCCATGTTGACTTTGCCAGGCCCTTTCAGGGACAGTTATTTTTAATAGTGGTTGACAGCCACTCTAAATGGTTAGAGGTGGTGTCAATTTCCACTATGACTACAGCTAGGACCATCCAGGTGCTGTGGAAACTATTTGCAACATATGGGCTTCCAGATGTCTTAGTCTCTGACAACGGGGCCCAGTTCACCAGGCCTTCCTGAGGGCAAACCTCATAAGGCACACCATGTCGGCTTCCTTTCACCTGTCGTCGAATGGTCAAGTGGAATGCATGGTCCGCATAACCAAGGAATCCCTGAAACGAATTGTCACAGTGGATTGGCACCACAGGCTGGCTGATTTTCTACTCTGCCAACACACAATGCCCTGCACCACCACAGGCAAAAGTCCAGCTGAGCTTCAATGGGGCAGGCATTTGATCACCAAACTGGACAGGCTGCATCCTGACAAAGTCGCCTCAGACACTGCAAGGCCAAAGGCACCCTGAAGCTTATAAGTGGGTGACCAGGTTTGGACCTGGAATTACAGGCAAGGGGCTTTGTGAGTGGCACCAAAGGTTCTTAAGGTGTCAGGACCAGTCTCCTACGAGGTGGTCCTGGAAGATAGACGAGTCATTCGCCGGCACATTGATCAGCTACATCAGCAGCTAACAGATCAGTTGCTGGATCAGGACTTCCAAGAGGGACAAACACAGGGTCCACAGGACAGCGGTCCAACAGACCAGCTTGCACACTCTGTAAGAACTCTTGTTCATGGTCATGGGGGAATGGCCATAGAAGAGCCTCTTCCAAACACAGAGACTGTTTCCACTGATCTGGACATACAGACTGAGCTGAGAGTCAGTCCTGCAGACTTCTCTGCACAATTGGACTTTGGTTTGGGCTGACCAGGACTGGCCTGCCAAAGGGACTCAAGTCACTGTGACTCCATTGAACCTCAGAGCCCTGGTCTACTCAGCCTGGCAGGCAAGCAGGTAGACTGGGCGATCCCTGTAACCCATGAACAGTCACGAAGGCTGCCTAAGTATCTGCAATATTATGTTAAACAAATAAGAGTTTGTGCTATCTAGGGGGAAGGGGTGTAATGTATTGGTCTTATCTGTTTAATTCACTTGCTTTATGCCTGACTGTTTGCTTAATGGCTGACCTACTTTCTATGTGTTATGTAACGGTTGCTGTACTAAGCTAGACTTGCTGTCTCCAGGCTGTTAAGTAGGTTTGGGGCAGGAAAACTGTTACTTTAAACCTATTGGTCGCTGCCTAGAGGCCAACTGTATAAATAGCTGCAAAGCAGCTATTTGCTTGCTTCTGCTCTGTTCTGAGTTGAAATAAACTTGTTGCTGTTTGAACACCTTGTCTCGCTTAATGCTTTCAAGAACCAAATATTTAATAAGAGCTACTAGAACAAAGAAGACTGTCTTCCTCAATTGCCTCATTAGTTTTAAAAGAGCAAGTAGGAGTGGAGAGGATAGAAAGCACTTGGTTTTAAAGGGAAACAAAATCCACCATCCCCAAATATACTGCTCAAAAAAAAAAGGGAATACTTAAACAATACAGTGTGCTGTATTTAATAGTAGGATGTCTTATTTTCTGTTCCCTTTATTTTTTTGAGCAGTATATATTCTCCTTTTTGATAGGGTAGAGAAACATATTCCTTTTGGGAGCCTTTGTGGAAGGCTGTACCATCTAGGCACATTACAAAGTAGAGCAGCCGAGTTGCAGGACTATCTGATACTTGACTGGCTGCCCAGAGGAGTGAGTGCCAAAGCTGAGAGAGAGGAGGATGCTACCTGAAGAAGCTTGAGGGCCTCAGGTTTCACCATGACCATTTGAAGGCAACAGCAGCTGTTCTGCCAACAGGCACAGCTCGTCTCCAAGCTCCCTTTCCCGAAGTCAGTTAGAAGGGAGAGAAAATTGGACCCTAAAAGGGTCTTTGGTGGGATATTGCTCACACCGTCAAACAGTAAGTAGGCAACAAAATCCCAGTTGCTGGCTGGCAGCTTTCATGCCTTACAGATCATCTTCTGCTCTTTTCTGTCCCTGGTACAGGATGAGTTCCTTAACTTCCATGTCTTCTTGCATGGCTGATTATTCATGCCTGGCTTTGACTGCCCTGGGGCAAATTATGTGTTGCTACTGCTGTTGCTGCTGCTATCACATCTTTGGCAGGAGGAATGCTTGGCTATGTGTGACCCCCCCCTCCCCCCCCAAAAAAGCAAAAAGCTATCTTCCTCCTTTAAATCCCTGGTGGTTAAACAGGTCAAAATGCTACAATGTGGAAAAGAAGGGCATGAGGATGTGTGTGTGGGGGGGGAAGCGGGGAGAGGGCAAAATAGAAGAGAGTTTGGGAGGGGGAAAGGGGTGTCTGTGGACCAACTGCGCGTGCAAGAAGAGGTAAAGAACATGGCTGAGATGTGAAAGAAGCTGCTTAGGGCTTACAAAGTGGTAAGACTCCATCCTCTTCATACTTCACAGGATGACTTGAATCTTGGCTTTAAAAGCAGAAATACCCCAGCTCTGGGCGTCTTCATCTATCACTCTAAATATAAACACAGGCCATACAGTGGGCTACACGAAAGGACGTATGTTATTTGCTAGGGCAGTATTTAGAAAGTAGGATATATTCTGAATCTGTATTTCACCTCTGGAAGCATCAAGTAAGAATTCAAGCCTTCTGGTATCCTCTTGACCTGGAAGTCTCAGAAGTCAACTAGGTCGTCCAGTAGCTGCTACTTCAAATAATGGCCAAAAGAGACATCTGTCCACGTTCAGAGACACTCTTCTCTGTATTGTTTACTATATGTTTGAAGGATGAATTTAAGATTGAGGCCAAGATCAATTTGAAATCCTGGGGAAAGAGGAAAAGTAAATGAACTGTTTTTATATTGGGTGAATGTTATTTCTTGTCTGGATATTACTGATATTCCTTGTATACGATTTGATATTATTGGATCAAAAGTGCAAGAACATTACCCAAATGTTGTGGTGCATTGAGGCTTCACTAAAAAGCAAGATCTTTGTTCCCAGTTAATGGCATGATTTGATTAACTTAAGTGCTTAATGGAGAACAAGTTAACTTATTTTCTCTTTTTGAGGGCATGTGGAGGGCATGACATGTTTCAACCCACCACTTTGGCTTGTTGATGGGAGAAGGATACAGTTTCTGTATGTTTCCCAAGGAGTTCACATCCATTCTGCATTGGAAGCTGAAATAGTCAGGCAAACTGCTCTTCAAGTACCTCCCTCCCCCAAACCCTGCCAAAGGGGGAGGGAAAGCAAGTCCCTTGATGGAGAATTTTGTGTTAGATGACTTACCATTTCCTCACGTAGAATAGCCAGAAAAGAAAATAATTGTTTATATGAGAGCCTTCTTAAATAAAAATTGTAATTCTTATTTTCCTGAAATAACAAGTGCTGGGGCTCAAGCCAGTGTGGAATTAGATGAGAAACATATTCAGCATAAAATCAATGGTACCTTTAAAATGTGCACATTGTTCAGCTGAACTTGGCTCTTGTTGGAGTCTGCTAGCAAATCATTGTTTTAGTTAGGACTCATTCAAGTACCCTGAACAGTAAAAGCAGAGGAGGGCGGGGAGATGATTTAGGAAGACTTTGGCTTATGACCACAATTGAGCCCAAAATTTATATTGCTAGCAAGACAGTTAAGTGAATGTTGCCCCATTTTACAACCTTTCTTGCCACAGTTGTTAAATGAATCATGGGGATGCCACAATGGTCATGTGAACAATGGTCATAAATCATTTTTTTCAGGGCTGTTGTAACTTCAAACTGTCACTAAATAAGCTCTTGTAACTCAAGAGCTACCTGTATCTGTTCATTTAACTACTTCATGCTGGTATTTCATGTATCCTTTTAAATAAATCTGACAATTATTATATAGAGAAATGTTAAGAATCTATATACTACTAAAACTCTACTGTTTGTAACCTTCAATTATTACATCACAGGGCAACACTTTTTGAATCAATTGTACCTCAAATGAGTTATCCTAAAGAATCCATCCAAAATCTGGGAATCATTACTTCCGTAGGATTGAAAATTGGCAAAGTTGTCAATGTGATCATTGTTTCCAATGCTCCCTGCCAGCTTCCCACAAGGAAAGTAAATGGGAAAGCTGGCAGGATGTTGGAACTCACTCTTACACTGTTTTTTTTTTTTTTGCTTGCCCATGTTACTTCTTAGTTTAGTTAAGGAAATATCTTTCAAACAATGACAGATCACAGTTTTCTATTAAAAATCACCAGAACTTCAGATCCTGCATTCAGATAATATGCTAAAGTAGGCTAAAATGTGATTTATATGCTAACTATGAGAACCTAGCCATTTCTAAAAATGGGAACTAGTCAATCACATATTAAATGTATTCCCTAACTGTTTATTGCTAACCAATGTTTAAAGTTCAGCACATTGTATAAACTCAGCAGGAGTGCTATAGTTCAGAAGGAGCTCTTATAGTTCTGGGGTGCTTCTCAAGGTTTCCTTAAACTTTGCACACTACAAGTGTTGAGAAACAGTTCACACAATTATTGGAACAGAGCTTTTCTAAACTATTAAGTTATTATTATTATTTCCCTAAATTTAAATGTGATGAAGAGGTGTGAATGCATTGTTTTGATATCTCTATATTTTAAGCTTTAAATAAGTGTTTATGATGCTTCATTTTTGAGGCTACCATAGAGAAGAGAAAGATTTATGAATTACTGTTGTAATGTCAAGATGTACATTAAATGAAAGCATATTCTTGCAGTTCCTTGAGACTCCAGTCTAAGAAGCAGTCCCAAATCACACACAGTTAACGTTCTGATGAAAATTTCCAAAACTGAGAAAACAGTTTATACGAAGAAAAGCTTCCCTTTTTAGATGAACACTTATACATTACCAAAAATGAGGAAAGATTTAATGTGAATCTTCTTTTTGATGAAATTTGGAAATCAGTTTCAAAGTTTGATTAATTTGGAAGTAATTACTGTAATTTAGCTATAAATATAGCACATTTTTAACAGCATAAATCAGGGCTTTTCAACCAGTGGTACAAGTACTACCTGTGGTACATTGGCACCTGGCAGGTGGCGATCATCCTAGAAAAGTAGTAGTAAGGGAGAGGAATGAGTTTAACCAGTGGCAGCACCGCACAAACCTGAGTGAAAGATGGCTGGAGCTGCAGGGCTTTCAGGGCTCAGCGGAAGCACCAGGATCAGCGCCAGGCTCCAGCTGGAGTCAGTGCTGATCCTGGTGCTTCTGAGCCCAGAAGAAGTGCCAATCAGCTGGAATGTTGCAGCATCTCCAGGCTGTTGTGATTTACATTCTGATGCTTGGCAACTGATTCATATTTATGACGGTCAGTGTCCCAGGGCCATGTGAAGTGACCAAAACCTGCTGCAACCACCCAGCAGGGGGGGGGAACAAACACCCCCCACCGCACCCCTGCTGTCAATCCTCAACAGAAATGCTCACAACAATGAAAACCTCAGACAGGAGGAAAAGCACTGCTGGGCGGGCAGGCAAGTGTCTTGCTCGGCAGTGGCTTGGGGGGGCACTTTTTTCAGTGCCATTGTAACTTAGAACAGTCACTAAGCAAACTGTTGTAAGTCGAGGACTACTGTACTTCATCACTTTTTTACTTTTTTACTTTTTTTTTTGGTCATCAAGTTTTTGACACCTTGCTAGGTGACTAGTGGTACTTGGATGTTGCAGCATCCTAAAACTGGTACAATGGGTGAAAAGGTTGAAAAGCCCTGGCATAAATAAGTTCTTTGACAGCAGTCCTGGTCCTAACTGTTTATGGGCAACTTCAGAGTTCTTGCTCTTCCTATTCAGACTTCAGTTGGACATCTGTATGACCTCTGTGGTGGACAGATGGCCTTTCAACTTTTATCCTGCCTATTTAGCACTTTATAAAAACAATTTCCAAATCAAATCTTGAAACCTTAAACAGAATATGAGCCATCAATTCTAAATTAGATCATACGGCACAAAGCTTTTTGTGTGCACAGGGCAAACAAACTGAAAAGCTACTAAGATTCAAAATGGGTTTATAAATACAGGGTCTTTTTGGAAACAACTAATTAGTTTTTGATTTGAGTGTAATATATTACTTCTTAGCATGGCTTCTTGCTTTGCTTACCTGCTTTCCAAAAGGAGGAGAAAGTGAAAGACTTATGCTGTACACAAAACCACATGCACCATTCCTAGTATTCCAGAATTTATAAGAATGAGGTAGATGCAAACTTAAAAATTGATTTTGTAATAATAAAATATATTCAGTGAATTATAATAACTTGCAAAAACAGCAAATAACAGGTGAACTTAAAAAAGTTTTTTTAATGGCAGAACAATTGGTAGATATAAGGATGGGATATGTGGACCAATGATTTAACTTTTGTGAGCTTCATTGTATTTTTCATTCAACCCTCATACCTACTAGGGGTTTAGTTTCTGTCCTAACAGGAAAGTGAGGCTTATACTCCTGATATGGTTGTTTAAAAACATTCCGTTCTTCCACTTGGTGAATGCAGTGTTCCATTTTGGGGAACTATGATTTGCAATGTGTTTATTTCAATTTTCCCTAAAAGTTCAAGGACAGCAAACTATAATTAAATATTACACCAAATAAAATCAGTTAGAAAGGTTATTAGGTAAGAAATCAGCAGGTGAAATCCTAGCTTCTAAGAGAGGAAATATTAAGATTACCATAAGAGTCAAAATATTTGAGTACATTTTCAGAAACATGGATTCACCATCAAACTCATTCATTTTCACAGTCTACTAATGTAGAGGTAGAGCTGGTAATTTTTTCTATTGCATGGTAAAATAACAATCCTTTTAAGATAAGCTTCATGAACTTGGCATGCTGGTGATGTATTGGGCTTTGTTTTCACCAATCTCAATAAACACTCTAAGTAAACACTTCTGAAACAAGCATATGTTAGAATGTTCCTTCTGAAAGACTCATATCTCTTGATTGGCCTCATAGTTTTCAATTGTTATGATAATTCCTATGTAGCACATGTTTTCAGAATCAGAAGCAAACATGATAGTTTATAGCATTCTAAACAAACCTTATTGCATTCTTGGACAAAGTGATAAAATTAGCAAATTAGAGGAATACTGTGGATATAATGTACTTGGCCTTAACTAAGGCATTTGATAAAGTAGACCACAACCTACTACTTGATAAGATAGAAAAGTGTGTGATGTACAGCATCATAACCCAAAAGATTTGTAACTGGCTGATCAACCACACTCAATGTGTAGTCCTTAATGGAACTGCATTTACATGGAGGGAAGTATGCAGTGGGGTACCCCAAGACTCTGTTTTAGGCCCAGTATTCTTTTATATCTTCATAAGATTATTTAGACAATAGAAAGGGAATTCATCAAATTTGCAGAAGACACCAAGCTGGCAGGAATAGCCAACACTTCAGAAGAGAGGTTCAAGATACAGAAGAATATTGACAGACTTGAACACTGGGCGCTATCTAACAAAATGAAATTCAGTGGTGAAAAAAGTAAGGTTCTACATTTAAGCAAGAAAAGCCAAATGGACAGGTATAGAATAGGTGGTACCTGGTTCAATAGTAGTAACTGTGAGAAAAATCTAGGACTTCTAGAGGCCAATCATTTAAATATGAGCCAGCAGTGTGCTACAGCTGCCAAAAAAGCCAATGAAATCCTAGACTGCATTAATAGATATATAGAATCAAGATCAATTGAACTGTTAATGCCACTTTATAATGCCTTGGTAAGACCATGTTTGGAATAGTGCATCCAGTTTTGGTCACCATGATATAAAAAAGATATTGAGACTCTAGAAAAGAGTCCAGAGAAGAGCAACAAAGATGATTAGGGAATTGGAGGTTAAAACATATGAAGAGCGGTTACAAGAATTGGGTATGTCTAGTTGAATGAAGAGAAGGACTTGGGGTGACATGATAGCAGTGTTCCAATATCTAAGGGGCTGCCACAAAAAAGAGGGAATCAACCTATTCTCCAAAGCATCCAAAGGCAAGACAAGAAGCAATGTATGGAAACTAATCAAGGAGAGTGCCAACCTAGAACTAAGGAGAAATTTCCTGACAATTAAAACAATAAGTGGAATGAGTTACTTCCAGAAGTTATGGGTGCACCAAAACTGGAGATATTTAAAAACAGATTGGACAACCATTTGTCTGAAATGGTAAATTTCCTGCTTGTGCAGGTGGTTGGACTAGAAAACCTCCAAGGTCCCTTTCAACTCTATTATTCTGTTGGATTCTGTTCTGTCATTTACAGTCAAAAGACATTGCATAGATATGCTGTTTTTCTCTTGATAGATTTTTTTTCTGGTAAGGAAGAAAATCTTTTAAAGTGGGAAAACATGGGAATGGGATACATACAGATCTGTGGAATCCAACAATTGTACTTAGTCACAAGACCAGTTGCATTGCAACAGCTTTGTCTGGTGTAATTTTCCAGCCGTAGAATGGAAATCATTCATAAGCGAGCTATTTGATAGACACTAAACCTTCTTCACTTCAGAATACAGCCTCTGCTGAGACTAGGACTCAACCAGGAATTTCACCTGTTACATTTGGCCTGTCAGCATCCTTGCACTACCATCTATCTGCCCCAAGAGAGATTAATTAATTAGTTATACCAGCAATTGGAAATTGTTTAGTGAGCACAGTTGTAACTGGCAAGTTGGTTGTTTAGTGAAGCAGTTATTAAGTGAAACCACAATTATGATTAAGGTCTTATTTCCTTTGCTTTACAGATTTTCAAAAGTCATAAATGCAAGGACTGGTTGCAAAGTTATTTTTTCATCACTGTCATAACTGCAAACAACTGCCAATCTGGGCATTCACTAAATAAGACTGACCTATAATATTATGAAGTGTATCCTACCAACCTGATTAACTGATAAGAGAGCTACGTATCTAGAAAAAAATGCCATTTTAACAATATGAAAATATTACAATCACTGAGGTTGTTTCAATTTATCAGCTGCTAATATTGTAGGAGATTAGAAAACCAGTTTGGTGTAGGCTAGAAACCAGGAGTCTGTGAGTTCTAGTCCCACCTTAGGCATGAAGCCAGCTTGGTGATCTTGGATCAGTAGCTCTAGGAAGGACCAGTCCAATAGCCCTTTTTCAAACCAAAAAATTAGACTAAAGATTATATCACTTTAAACGGCCCATGCATTTGATTCAGTAATCACAACTCATGGCTAAGTTCTTTCTCCTTTCCTATTTAATGTCTACATGCGATCACTGGAAGAAATGATCTGTTGGGTGAGGTAGTGATATACTGATGATAACTAAATCTCTACCCTGAGCTACCTAAGTGATGTTGTGGATGGCCTGTCCAATGCCTAGAAGCTGTAAGGATATGGATGGAGTACAATGGCTTTGACTCAGCTTAACAAAGGCAGGGTAGCTTTGGGTATTTGGGCCTTCCAGTGACAAGGTTTTTCCACTTTTAGCTCTGGATGGGGAGGCATTGTCCAAGATGGACTTGGTGTACAATCTGGGGAAACTTTGTTCATAGTTACTCATGCTATTTGATCTCTTGTTTGGATTACTGCAACACATTCTATATGGGGCTGCTCTTGAAGAGCATTCAGAGACTTCAGTTCACACAGAATGCAGCTGCACAAGTAATAAAGGGTATGGGATATTTGATACATTTAACATCACTACTATGTGAGCTGCATTGGCTGCCAATGTGACTCCGGGTGCAATTCAAGGTGGTGATTGTCACCTTTAAAACCCCTCATGGCATGGGATGGGTTACCTAAGGCAGTGGCCTCCAACCTTTTGGGCATCAGGGACTGGTTCCATGGAAAAAGGGTTTTCTGTGGACCAGAGGAGGCATGGTTTTGTGTGCTACCTGCATCCCGTGGATGGGGCTTTGCTTGTTTGCACAGACAGTTTCCTGGTGTGCCGTGGATCGGTGCCAGTCCACAGACTGGGGGTTGGGGACACTTGACCTAAGGGACCATCTTGAATCACCACCTTGAATTGTTTCTTTCCATCCAATTCAGTCCTACAGGCTGAGCACCATGTTGGCTGGTGGGAATCAGGAGTCATCCCTTCTCTGCCATAGCCTCTGCCCTCTAGAACATTCTTCTTTCAGGGAACAGGATGGCCCTGACACTATTGGCCTTTTGAAGACCAATAGAAGACCTGGTTGTGTGACTGGACTCTGAAAAGTATGCGAAAAGTTTCTTTGTTGTAAGTCCTCCAATCTTAGAGAGTGATTACTGCTCAGAACTGACAATAGAAGACCTTCTTCTCTTCTTATAACCAGAATAACAGATTTAGAAGGGATCTTGCAGTTTTCTAGTCCACCCCCTGCTCAGGAAGGAAACCCTATACCAGGGGTGTCAAACTCAATTTCATTGAGGGCCACATCAGCATTGCGGTTGCCCTCAGGGGGCCGGGTGGGTATGGCCAGGGTGGGCGTGGCCTACTGGGTGGGCGTGGCTAGAGCGTATGGCCTACTGGGTGGGCGTGGCCAGCTCTACATCGTTCGCATCAAGGGTGCCTATAGGGGCCCGGGCAGGAGTGGGACAGATCTGAGGGTCTCTGGCAGAAGGAGGGTCTCTGGGCCAGGGCCAAGGCAGTGGGGGCCCTTCCCTCACTGTTTCCAGGATGGCTTCGCGGGCCGCATGAAACCACTTTGCGGGCCGGATCTGGCCCCCGGGCCTTGTGTTTGACATGTCTGCCCTATACCATTGCAGACAAATGGTTGTCCAATCTCTTCTTTAAAATTTACAGCCCAACTTCTGGAGGCAAGTTCCACAGATTAATTGTTCTGTCAGGAAATTTCTCCTTAGTTCTAGGTTGCTTTTCTCCTTGATTAGTTTCTATCCATGGCTTCCTGTCTTGCCTTCTGGTGCTTTGGTAAATAATTTGATCCTTTTTTCTTTGTGGTAGCCCCTAAGATGTTGGAAAACTGCTATCATGTCACTCCTAGTCCTTCTACCATTCCTTATATGTTTTAGCTTTCAGTCCCCTAATATGTTTTAGCCTTCAGTCCCTTAATGAGGACCCAGATTGTTGGGGGCAATAAGCTGACTTTGTAATAATGCTGCTTGGGGGGGGGGGGGGGCTAATAAGCAGGCATATACATAGAATGAAGGCTACTGCTAAGCTTGTAAGCCGCCCTGAGTCTTCGGAGAAGGGCGGGACATAAATGGGATTAAAATAAAAAAATATAAATAAAATAATCATCTTTGTTGCTCTTCTCTGCACTCTTTCTAGAGCCTCAACATCTTTTTTACATCATGGCAACCAAAACTGTGGTCTTACCAAGACATTATAAAATGGTATTAACACTTTATGTGATCTTGATTGTATCGCTCCGTTAATGCAGCCTAGAATTGCTTCAGCTTTTTTGGCAGCTGCAGCACACTGTTGGCTCATATTTAAGTGATTGTTCACTAGGATTCCAAGATCCCTTTTGCAGTTACTATTCTTGAGCCAGGTATCACCTATTCTATACCTATGCATTTGGTTTTTCTTGCCTAAATGTAGAATCTTACGTTTTTCAACAATTGAATTTCATTTTGTTAGATAGGGCCCAATGTTCAAGTCGGTCAAGATCCTTCTGTAACCTATCTTCTGAAAAACAGTGGAGAAATAAGGGAGACTGAAAGCTTTCCCCTTTCACATTTGATCATCTACTAGAGTAAAAAATATTTATATATGGAAATTTGATTTTTACTGATGAAATTGAATTCTCAGAACTTACCAGAAAACTGGCCTATGCTGGAGAAAAAATGAGATAGGGCAAGATTTGCACACATCTTTTATAAAGTTGATATTCACTCACATGATCTGAGCACACTGTGTCTCTCTACGTCTTTAAATACAAAGGTTCTTCACTGTTACAAAGGTCCTTATCTTCTCATCACATTGCCCACCATAATGCTCAGTGTTACATTAATAGTTGTGAACAGACTGTCTTCTCTAGCAAGAGTGTTGACTGCTGTAATCAATTATCAGACTTTTTGTTTTCAAATTCCTGGTAATTTCCAGGAAATTTTATTTCTCATCATTTGCACTAATCTTTTACATAACTGCAGTGATTGTTTTGTAAAGATGCTAAGATATGATGGAAAAGTTGGATAGATATAGAAATAAGATATAGAAATTCTGACTTTGTTAAATGCCTGCTCCTATCCAAACATTCATTAACAGTATTTGCTTCTTAATTAAGCATGGTACTCTGTATTTAACATTCTTTTCTCATGTATTTATCTCAGTACAATTTCTTCTGCAATGAGAAGCTTGTAAGATCAGTCAGGTTATGTCCTGGTGTTACTTTTTAAACTGTTCTCCGGAAGGGTATTTTAATACTGGCTCTTGTTTCACCTCTAAGATTCTCATCCGTTAGGAGTTAAGTTAGCTTCCTTCAAGGCATCATATAATCTCAGAACGTAAAGGAACATTCTTTGTGCAAGTTTCAGAGCAGGAAATTTAATGTCTGCCATCAGAACCATAGCAGGAAATAGACACAGCCAACTCACATTGCATTACAGGGACCATTTTAGGTTTGATGGAAGTCTGCTTTTTAAGAGTTGCCATTCAACTCAATGCTTGAAGTTATTTGGAAGATTTGGAAACTTGCCTTCTTCCATACTGAATGATTTCCTTACTGACCATACTGTGATTGTTCCCAGATGTGTTATCTGGTTATACTGTACTTTTACTATATTATACAAATTATACAAGAAACTCATATGCTGTTCATAGTGAAAGATACTTCTAAGATTGCTTGATTAAAGCCAACAATCGTTCCCCAATCTGCTCAGCACTACTTTTTCCCAATCAGCTAGAAATAGAATTCAATACAGGTGGCCCTCAACTTATGACCATAATTAAAATCAGAATTCCCACTGCCAAGTGAGGTGAGTCACACTTGGTTTTATGACATTTTTTGCCATAGTTGTCAAACAAATTATTGCAGTTGTTAAGGGAGTCACGGAGTCGTTAAGCAAATCTGATTTTGCTTGTCAGGTGGCTGGGAAAGTCACCCATTGTGATCACATGATCCCAGGCCACTGCAAACATTGTAAATACATGTTGGTTACCATGTTGGTTTTGATCAAGTATCTGTGTGGATGCTGTGGTGGTCATAAGTGTAAGTCACTTTTCAGTGCCATTATAACTTCATACAGTCACTAATCAAATGGCGGTAAGTTCAGGACTGCCTGTAAAGATTTCATGTAACAGTATAATGCCATGCTATTTTGCAATGTCCAACCCATGATCAAGATCTATCTAAAAGATTTTCAGAATTTCAGCTCAGAGAGCTGCAATACTAATTAGTAGCTATCTACTTATAGCTTTTTATTTCTTTCTATTAGGTAAATAATTCCTGATTAATTACCAAATAACAGTAGAATGACAATTTAAACTTGGTTATCTCTTTACCCCTATTTTCAAAGCTGCCCAAAACATAGTATATATTATGTTAAATATATATATAAAAACAGATATAGCTGAAGGACCTGACCTCCCTTATACTACCTGGAGGACCTTGAATAGGTTGAGAGTTGGAGTGCCTAAGTGTAAAACCAAGGGAAAAAACCTCTTTGTACTTGAAAAAGGTCTGATGAAAAGGTGTTTGAGCTAGTGAGATATATTGTATTTATCACCTCATTTTGAGTATGCATTTGTATGTGTGTTGATATGAATTTGAGGGTGTAATCAGTGGCCTTGGAAAGAGAAAATAGGGAGGAATAAGATAATATGAATGTGAAAAGTCAAATGGTTAGCATGTACGAAAGGTTAAAAAGGTTAGAGTATTTACATCACTGGGATCTGGATATCATGTTTATTATTCTATATCAAATGACTATAAAATGAGATGGCAAATGTATGATTTTAAAAGCAATCATTAAAGGAAAATTCTTGCTTGTAGAGGCAAATAATTGCCTATTTTTGTTCCTGAGATGGCTTTAGGACTGTTTTTTTCCAGATCTTAGTTACCTGTGACCAAAGTTAAACATACAATTGTGTGGCAATAAGGGCTTAAATTCTGTTCCTGCTGAAGTCACTGCATTGACATTCTTTTTCCTAGGGATCGTCTTGCTTTCAGTCTGAATCTCTGCAGCAAGGAAACTTTCACAGTGATACTTATTTTGGCTTCCAACTGCATATGGATCCCTGCTACTAAGACACTGCCCATAACTCGGTGGGTCCCCTTGAGCCTCCATTTGTATAATATTCATGGCATCTATTTGCTTAGCAATTATTTATCCTCCACTATTTTAAAAATGAAACTGTTCTTTCTAGCTAAGGAAGATTTGAAAGGACACAGTTAGCTAATAGATTATGGCATTCAATAGCTGTGGTTTGTGAACGGAGGCACGTTGCATATGATATGGAAAGACCACAAGCAGTTGGGTAAAGCAGGATATGAGTAAAAGGGAGAGCCTAGGAAATGAACCACAGGTGGGGCTTTCAAGTGGCAGGGTAGTGAGCCTAGCCTTGTTTTCCTTGTATATGGCTCCTCCTGCTTCTGTCCTTTCCTTCTCTTCCTTGGGAGGAATGGCCTGAGTCATCTTGTTGCTGAAACCCAACACTACCTATGATGGCTCACAACAGCTGGAGAAACAGCAAAGTGCAAAACTCTCTCCAAGGCTGACTGCCTAGAGTAGGCAAGATATATACCACCACCTCCCCTCCCCCATAGAGTTCACTTTGTCATGTCTAAAGGAGGGAGAATTCCCTCTGCTGCTAGAGGCTCTGTCTATCTTCCAGACTGCCCTACATAGACCAGGTTCATAAATTTAGCATCAATACAACATAATATTCACAAATATACAGTTGTTTACATCTTCAGTGAGTTTTATGGTCTTTACTGACTCCACACACAATTTTCTTGTGTGATAGGTCACTGATACTCTGATTTCTTAGGTGATGAAATGCTGTTCTCTTTCTACATAATTAATGCCTTGTTACTTGTTTCCTGTCCGTTGTACCAAAATTCAACCTTTTCCTCTTGTTTCTCATTAGTCTTCTCTCCATTGTTTTCTGACTCTGCATAGAATTGATCCAAAAGCAGAATGCAAAGATGGTATCCACGCCCCACATCCCAGGTCCAGACTGTCTCCGCCCTTTTACCCGGGAGTCCCTTAAGGCTATAGAGAAACGGATTGCAGAGCGGGAAGCTGAGAAATTGAAGAACCAACACGAGGAGGTTCTTGATGAAGAAAAGCAGTCAAAGCCCCGCAGTGACTTGGAACAAGGAAAAAACCTCCCACTCATTTATGGGGACCCTCCTCTAGAACTCATTGGAGTTCCTCTGGAAGATTTGGATACATTTTACAATGATCAGAAAGTAAGTAAGAAATGTTAAAGGGAAAGCTAGAATTCAGTAATAAAAATGTGAACTGGTATTAATTCTACTTTATTGTAAAGCTGCATTAACAGAATTTTGCAAGTATGAAATACAAATTTACCACTTTTTACTGCTTGATAAATTAGGACGGATCTTTCTTTTCTCTGCCCATTACTCAGTTGTGGGCTTTCCCTGCTTTTTATCTGATCATTCCTGAGGCGGCATTTCTTTTCTTCATTTTTTAGAGTCATTCATTATATCCCCAGACCCACACTCTTTGTATATATATTGGTCTACAGCTGTCATCACCTCAAGACATGAAATCACACATTTGGAAAGCAGCAGCTTGTGGAGGGCTGTAGTATGGTAGTATGGCTGTAGTATGGTAGTATGAAGAAAAATATAACAAAGTATATGCCTCAGTCTCTGCTTTGTGACTATATGTCCCTGAAGTCAGTTCTTCAGGATGGAACAGACTAAGAAACCATAGAGTCCAATGAAACTTTTATTATAAAGATATAGTAACAGAATTTTGCAAGGGTGAATGCCCTCCCTCCCTCCTTTTTATCTTCATTTGAATCTTGTCTCAGGTTATAGTTCTTCCCTGGTCTCAGGTTTCTTTCAACTGCCTGTTTTCTTGGTAGCTGTGGTAAAACATGGGCCACCCTGGGGCAGGGCTTTTCAGCCTTTTCACCCATTGTACCACATAGCATAATTCTAACCAATCTTTCCATTACAGGTAATCCTGTAAACTATTGATTTAGTCACAGTCTGAAGTTACAATGGCACAGAAAAAAGTGACCTATGACCATTTTTCACACTTGTAATATTGCAGCATCTCTATGATCACACGATCAAAATTTGGATGCTTGGCAACTGACTCACATTTATGACAGTTGCAGAGACATGGGGTCACATGATCAGCTCTTGCAGCCTTCTGACAAACAAGGTCAATGGAGAAACCAGATTCACTTGACAAGCATGTTACAACTTACAAACTGCAGTCATTCACTTAGCAACTGTGGCAAGAAAGATCATAAAATGAGTCAAAACTCACTTAGCAATGGTCTTGCTTAGCAACAGAAATTTTGGATTCAGTTGTTGTAAGTCGAGGACTACCTGTATATTATTGGCAATCACTTTATAAAGCCAAAATGAACAGAAATCAGCAGTCCAAGATTGTACATCTGGGGTTGCACTAACTTGCACATAATCAAAAGTACCCTCTTTTTGCTGTTCTCAAATTATAAACTGCATTGATATTTTAAAGCATTTAAAACTGATAGCTATTAAACCAAAATAAGCAAAAGTGGAACTAGTTCATATCATATGAGTAAATGTCTCCTCGCTATTTTGCACTCAAACAAAATTAAGTTGACAATTAAATTTTTTAAGCATTCTTTGGTATATTTTTGTCAAATTAGTATTTTAAGATCATAAGAAAATTGACAGGAGTATAAAACTCTGGGAAAATGCCTAGATCAGATTACAAAATCAAGAAATATTTTAATTGAATGTACTGTTATATTATATTATATTATATTATATTATATTATATTATATTATATTATATTATATTATATTATATTATATTATATTATATTATATTATATTATATTATATTATATTATATTATTATACTATATCTATATATGTATATATGTGTTTGTGTGTATATATGTATATATATGTATATGTATATATGTGTTTGTGTGTATATATGTATATATATGTATATGTATATGTATTATATATATTATATTTGTTCTATTGTTCAGGATTCAAAATTAAAAACAAAGGATTTATCTTTATTTCAGATTGATATTATCCAGAATGAAAATTTATTATATGATTTTAAAATTAAGTGATACTGCCATCCCAACGTCTCCCAGTTGTGCCTTGTAGTTTTTAATACAGCAACAGAGATATGGCTAAAAATGGAGCCAAGCTGATCCTATCACATAATATATTTCTATCTGGGCTCATAAGGTAGAGCTTCTTTTTAAATGTTTCCACAAAGATATTGAATTCAAAATATATGTCCTCTAATAAAGTAGAAAGCCAGGAAGGGCCCAAGTTCAGAAGAGGGTAATAGAGTTGATAAGTTAATTAAATTAAGTTGATAAGTTTATAAGTTAATTAAATAACCTGATAACTTTCCATGTTACTACTACTTTATATTGTCACCAATAATAGGTTTATTTGTTACCAATATTTTTACACCTCTACTTCAAATGGTTCTGTTTCAAAAGGTTTTGAACAGTCTGCACTTTTATCTCATTTGAGGGTATGAATATATTTCTTACTTACTATTCTAATATGCCACTGCCAATACATGTTTCAGACTACATACTTCCATTTACAATGGCTAAATACTGGTGACATACTTTGATCATATCAGTAATATTTTTCTGTGTTTTACTATCCTATATCCTACTAATGTTACTGCTAATTATTCATGGCTGTTTATTAGATAAGATTATATATCTAATTATTATTTCTTAGATGTTCCACCATCTATAATCTAGTCTAGTGGATGCATTTAGTAGTGTTAAACCTCAGACCAGGACATTACCAAAATGTTGCACAATATTAATAGATGTTCATACACAATATACATAATTATCAATAAGAGATGTCATTAGCAAATAAAGGCAATTTCAATAATGAGAATATTCCATTTGTAATATACATAATTTCAGAAATTTCCACTGCAGCATATTAAAGACATTTCATCACAAAACAATCATCATGATTTAATTTTTCTGAATGTATAATATCCAGTGTTGTCATCTGCTTGGTGATCTCTTATAAAATTTAATTGTGTAGGAAAGGTGATTGAAAATAATATTGTGCTAGAGTCAATATCAATATTTTGTGTCATCATTTAACAAGAAAATCAGCTGCATAACCAGCAAGAACCTTTTCAGCCCTCTAAATCAAACATTATTTTTTTGTTCAGTTACAGATGATTTGGTATTATATAATTAAGAGCAACAATTGTTTATTATTATTGTTCTTCTGAGCTGAATCACTTTAATAGTAGAGATAGTGTCACTTTGCCACTTGATTAATATTTTTCTTTTTTTCTTCAGACATACATCATCCTCAACAAAGGAAAAACTATATTCCGGTTCAGTGCCACTCCGGCTCTCTACATGCTGGATCCATTCCACTTTATCCGGAATTGTGCTATCAAAGTGCTTATACATTCATATCCCTCATAATGCTTGAGCTGGATATGGAGTGGTTCCACACTGGGTGGTGGCTTGGGGGACTTCTGGTCAGTAAAATATGGGTTATCTGTGGCCAACCTTTACTACTGAGGAAGCTGGCTAGATTTGTTGGAAGTTGTAGTTCATCAACATCTGTTTGGATCTGTTCTCTGCTGTGGCATGTTCAAGTACCTAATTGAAGGAAAGCAGTTCCCAAGGTTATGGGTTTTTTTAGGGAAAGCAGATAACTCAACAGATAATTTTTTATTATTATTTTTTATTACATTTATATCCCGCCCTTCTCCGAAGACTCAGGGCGGCTTACAAGCTTAGCAGTGATTAAGCTTACAAGCTTAATCATAAGAATGTACACAAAAAGGGGGAAAATAAGGTACCCATAAAGTGGCATATATATGACCTGTATATAAGATATAAAAAGGGAAAGCAGAGGAAGGTATATGTGCGTGGGACAGTGGTGTTATAACAGATTTTGCAGAACATGCTTTTTAATAAGATGTCACGTGGTAAACAAGTGAATATAGCTTGCAAGCCCAATGATTCAGTCCTGGATGAGGAGGAAAACCAGGAAGTACATATTGGAGCAGTTTGTGAACACATGAAGAGACCAAGAGACCAGAGTGTGTCCTATTTAAGGAATTTTAAATATCAGACAGTAAATCTTATGAGTTAAAGGCTTAAAGATTTTATTTTGTAGTATAACATCCACGAGAACTCACAGATATTCCGTTATGAGCTATTGAGATAAAAAAGTTAAAAAAGAAGCCAAAATACAGCATAAGACAAAGTAAAGAAGAATTGAGAAATTGAGAATTAAGAACACACATGCACATGCACACACACCCTCCCCACACATTTAACATACCTACTACATTTCATAAATATATTTTCTCTTGTATATTTAGCTCAAGCTATTACATTTTTGTAGGTATCCTAGTGGTTAGAATAAATTTCCTCTATTTGATTAAGACAGAGTTGGGGAACTATGGCTCTTTTATGACTTGTGGACTTCAATTCCAGCCAGCATGGCTGGTTCAGGAATTCTAGAAGTTGAAGTCCACAAGTTATAAAAGGGCCATAGTTCCCCACCCTGGTTTAAGTGTTGTCTGTGTGTATATCTATTTGAGCTCTTATCCAGACCCTCCCTCTGACATCTCTCTGTATATAGGACAATCTGTCAATACATTTTATGTCTATAAATGACAAGGATTTATTATATAATTTCCTTATCCAACATTGAATACCGGCTTAATTCATCACCATTTTCATCTCATATTCCTACGCCATTTTCCCCAAATTGTTGGCTCACATTTTACAAGGTAGTTATATTTTTAGGGTTACTAATAACTTAATAGTTGTCCCCACCATCCTCTATAACATTACAAAAGACAGTTGTATTTTGGGATTCTGCTATGTGCAGCTATCGGGGAAAGCAAGAGAGGAATTCAAATAGCATGCTAAAGTTTTTTTTCCATTGAACATAGCCTTAAACTACATTTATAAACAATTTTTCTATTACCTGAAAAGTTGATTGCTACCAGAAATGTACAATTTTTTTACAAGCACATGCCCAAAGCTTTGTTTATAGCTTTAGTTTAATTAGTTGAACTGTGACTTTTTAGACTGTGGTTGAAAGTGCTACTACTGTCCACAAAGAGCGTACTTCTTAAGAAATAAGTATTTTGTGGGGAAGGGGTATTTTCAGTAGAGCTTTGGCGCCTTTCCTTGACTTTGTATTCAAATTATTCAGTATGTTTATCATGATAACCATCTTAGCCAACTGTGTCTTCATGACTATGAGTGACCCTCCAGTATGGGCCAAGGATGTGGAGTAAGTGTTCTCTTTTTTCCCTTCCATCTTTAATGATTTAATGCCTAGTACTTACTGCTTAGAATGGGTGAAGAAGAATACTAATCCAGAAGGGCAAGAATTCACAAGAGAAAGTGAAACCCATGTGATCTGAATTCCAATCACCTTAACTTTTACCAATATTTACGCACATTTAGTATCTGAACTGTTTGCATATGAGGGAAAAGACGATAAGGCAGATTTTTTTTCACACCTAGAAAATCTTTGTATCTTTATGAAACATTAATCTTGACAGTGTTGGAAAAAGGGCCACATTCTTGGAAAGGATGCAGATACAATCTTTTGTAAAGGCTCAGAGTGTATTTTTAATGATAAACTAAATTTTCTTGATGAAATGCGTGTGATATAAAATTGAATGCAGATTTTGGCATCAGATTCACTATTTTTTCAATCCTTCAAGTGGCTCTCAAGTTTTCTATATTTTATCTATTAATTCAACATCATTAATATTTTAAAATATATTATCAATATAATTAAAATACTCAGTGTTGCAAAGAAGAATATATACATGTAGCATCAGTTTCTCAGTGTTTGTGCAACATGTTTCTGATGCACTTTGGGAAAGATATGATGATAGCAGGGGAGGTAGGATAAATATTTTTGGCCCTTTGTAGGCCTTTTTTGGTGTGGATATTTAAGTAAAGTAAGTGTACGAAGAAAGCCTAAGGCATCTATTTTGCTGATTATCTCGATTTTAACCAGTTCAAAAAAATTACCTCTAAATTTCAGCTGTCTCTAGAGCTTGTAGAAAAGAGTATAGCAAAAAGTCATGAAGTCCTACTTTGTCCATTTTTTAATGGAAATTCTTTAGGTTTGATAGTTGAATAGCTACAAGTTAGAAGGCTTTCAAAACTGAAATTTTAACTGTGAAGTGGAATTATGTCTAGGAAATAAATATCGACCAACTTTCTTTTGCTCTAAATTATTTGTAATTTTATCCTATTTTTGCTGCTTTTATTAAAGCTGGATTTTGTTTTGTCACCTTAAAAAAAAATCAATGCTTGCTTGTTCACAGATATACCTTTACTGGCATTTATACTTTTGAGGCTACGATCAAGGTACTTGCTCGGGGATTCTGTATTGACAGCTTTACATTCCTGCGAGATCCTTGGAATTGGCTGGATTTCAGTGTCATCGTCATGGCGTATGTTGCATTCTGCAAGTGTATTATGAAAATCAGCTGTGGGAAATTGAATGGAAGAAATAATTCCTTGTTATAGTATATGGAGATAGCAATCCATGAAACCACAATTCTTAACTCCATCCCCAAAGTGTATTTTTTTCAAGGAAGTATATCCTACTTCAAGCAGAATCTTGACTTCAAGCAGAATCGACTAAGATAGCTTTATTTAGCTTACTTCATGCCATTTTTTTATAGTTCCTGATTTTATAGTATTTTGCTTTTATAACTTTGAAACATGTTTGTTCCCTTAGAGTTTTTAATTACAAATGAAATTTTGGAGAGCTTATTAAGCTTTAGAACTCAGTGAATAATAATAGTATACTAAACTAACAAAATCAATTAAGAAAACTTAGTAACTTGTCCCCTCCCCTTATGTTTATAGATTGCAATCCAATCTGATAATTAATGGTGAAGATGGGTCCCTGAGTGATCTGGCTGGTCTCTAGCTAAATTAGCTCAGAATATAATTTAATATAATTTAAATCATAGCCACTATTTAGGATGTTGTCAGGTTGGCCTGGCAGAGCATGCATAAAAGAAGCTTTACAGCAGTTTATTTGATTTGTGATGGGCTGAAGGAACTAAATAGATATAACAGAGGATGGCAACAGGTGACATTATCTCCTTTTTGTTATCATGGCATTCAGCACTTCTTCAGCTTCCCTTTAATTTACTGTGTATGATTGTCAAGATAAGGGTGCTATTAGTGTAAAAAACAATTTTATTTTTAGACTGAATTATCCTCTTTCTCACATATAAAAAGCAACAATTATGCATACAACTTGATATTAAGAAAAGAGAATATTTGTAGTCAGGGTTGAAATGAGAGTTCCTTAGTGCTATCAGAGTTGTTTTTTTGCATATATATGTTTCATTATCATAAAACTGATATTTTCTCTATATATTTCCATATCTAGGTAGCTAGCTAACTAGCATTAAGTGAATGGGACCAGCATGTCATAGTTTTCTGCACATACAAGGATGGATAGATGGCACGTTAACCCCAACAGTTAGATAACTATCCGATTTTCAAGGGCTGGCCCTAATCATACAAGAATCCCAACAGAATTTCAGCAGAGCCAAATAGTAGTATGAGATTGAATAAATTGTAATTTTCAACTTGAACCTAAAGAATAGGTGAATTCTGAAATTCTTTGTTCCAACCAGTGACCTAACCTAAAATAAATGACTCAAGAGTGTATGAAATTAAACCCACATTTTCCAACAGGCAATTATAAAATGAACACAGTAGATATAAAGTCCAAATGTAATTTAAATTTGAATATGTCAATCCAATATATATATATATGTGTGTGTGTGTGTGTGTGTGTGTGTGTGTGTGTGTGTGTGTGTGT
>JAKJMR010017622.1:254462-297818 GCA_024449315.1 Daboia siamensis
TGTGTGTGTGTGTGTGTATGTATATGTATATGTATATGTATATATGTATGTATATGCAAAAATATATAAAATATTTCAAAAACTTTAATATAATAAAAATCCAGATGGGTTGGATTTTGCTTAATTAAGAAAATTATGTAATGTAATATTACCAAAATATGCATTTATAAGTAAACAGTAAATAAATGTTTAAAGAGATATTCACATGTTTAGTTACACTTAGCCTGTAATTGTAGTAAGCAAGAATGAATCTTTGAATTGTTTTACATTTGTTGAATACTTAAACTTAATACAAGTCTATATGATTTCTTCAAAATAAATGATTAATGAAGAATATTGTCCTTTTAAAATTTTATACATTCTGACATACACCCAACTGAATCTAATAGAAGTAGGCTTATCTGCCTCACTAAAGTCTGCCTGTCTTATTTTAGTAACAGGAATTACAAATAATATTTTCTAAGTAAAAGTTGTCTTTTTGCCTTTCTATCTCCAGTTCTATCTCTCTAGCTTGTTGATATTCCCTCTGTAAAATGTCTTTATATTAACAGCTTTCTGCCCTTTTTTTCCTAGTTATGTCACAGAGTTCGTAGACTTGGGCAATGTCTCTGCTCTAAGGACATTCCGTGTTCTTCGAGCGCTTAAAACTATCACAGTCATTCCAGGTACATAACAGAGGTGACAAGGCTAAAGATGATTTAGGAATTTTGCTTTTTCATACAAATCAATTAGACTAGTAGAAGAGTGAGGTAGATATACCTCTTTACTGGACCAGGAAGTCTGTAGTTAATATTATAGTAAAAAGAAGAATTTTGGTTGCCTTTTTTTTAAAAAAATATATATAATTATGGTAGTGAAGACAAAGTAAATTCATTCTGTATAGTCATCGTCTGGAATTATGCAAATTAAATTAATTTAAAGCACAGCAAAAATGACTTGACATAGCTTATGTAACTATCCTTTCAATTCTTTTCAAAATGTCTCTTCTTGAAATATTTCTGCCAGCAAATATAATTCATCAATTCTTTTCAAAATGTCACTTCTTGAAATATTTCTGCCAACAAATATAATTCATAAAATAATACTTTTTTTAAAAAAAAGAAATTGAAAGAAAATCCATTTTATTGCTTAAACAAATGGAAATTTCTTGTCTCTCTCTTCTCTGACTCTTCCCTCCAAAAGGTCTAAAAACAATTGTGGGAGCTTTGATCCAGTCTGTGAAGAAGCTCTCTGATGTGATGATCCTCACTGTGTTCTGTTTGGCGGTCTTTGCCCTCATTGGCCTGCAACTGTTCATGGGGAACTTGCGACACAAATGTGTTCGATGGCCACCTTTTTCCAATGACACTCTGCAGGATGCTTTAGGGCCATCCTTCACTAATGACTCCGTGCAAGATGTCTTATGGAGGGATCCATTTGATAACAGCACTCTGAATGACAATTTTACTCTCACGGGGAATGATACCTTTGACTGGGATGAGTACATTAACAATGAAGGTAAGAATTGAAATAAATTCAGTTATCAAAGATAAAAACAGAAAACCAAAATAGTGAGGAAAAGAGAGCAGAGGAAAAAACAAAAGCAAACTATCTGTCTGTCTGTCTGTCTGTCTGTCTGTCTCTCTCTCTCTCTCTGTGTGTGTGTGTGTGTGTGTCTGTGTTTGTGTGTGAGAGAGAAAGCACATACAGAGATATATATTAATACATATTTTAAGAAGGTTTATTTAACTACTCTGAAAAGTAATCAGGAGAAACATAACTAAGTAATAAAGACCAAATCTGAATAATTTGCTAATAATTTAGCTAATGCTAAAAATACATTAATATAATTTATTCACCAGTTTTTTACAAGAGCAAATTTGGCAGCTGAAAACAAAAATTAAATTATTTCCCATGCTGAACAAATTTGCAAATTTTGTGAAACACGGAAAATATTTCAAAATAAGTTATTAAGAATTATTAAGTTGTTAAAAGTTATTCATTTATTTATAAATCAAATTTATAGGTGAGCCTAACATAATAAGCCTTTCCAATGTTCTTCAATACAACATTTGGTCAAAATGACCATATGAACATTGTCATAAGGACGGTAATACCACCTGGAACAATCTTAAACAGCTATAGCTAATACAATGTAATTGTAGAGGTCTGTAGTACAATTTATGGGTTTTATAAGTCACTCCTTGATTTATTTTTATTTATTTATTTTAATTCCATTTATATCCCGCCCTTCTCCGAAGACTCAGGGCGGCTTACAAGCTTAGCAGTAGCCTTCATTCTATGTATATGCCTGCTTATTAGGGCTTTCACACACACCCCAAGCGGCATTATTACAAAGTCAGCTTAATTGCCCCCAACAATCTGGGTCCTGATGACTGTAAGAAAGGTTTGTTCAGCTCTGTCATCTCAAAAAATTCCAATATGCATTTAATCTCTATGTGAATTAGATTCATTTTCTAAAGAACATGGACTTAACAAAATCCTGGAATATCACTATTTATTAAACACAAATTTGTTTTGCTAGCAAATATAGACAGTAAAACATTCCTATGTTGTCAATGATCTGCTCTACCTCTATTGTCAATTTCAGAATGGGAGAAGAGATGTACAGTTCTTTTCTTTAATATTTCACTCCCACTCCCACCCCCATCCTTTCAATGTTAGCATTTAAGGTGGCAAATCAAACTTTGCCCACTGTGTGAAAGATCAGGATCAGAATTTTCATGAAAATTCTTCTCACCAGTCCCTAAATCAAACAGAAATCAAGTGAAAGTTTTCTCTTAAGACTAATTGTTGTTTTCCCTTCTCCTTTGCTATTTTATGTACCCACAAATTCTCATATACACTTCCAATTTTCTAATATATGAGCTTTTATTTGCGTTTGAAGAAAGAAGTCACTAAATTACTTTAGATTTTCATATTCAGTTTTGATTTTATTCAATTCTTTTGCACTCAGTTTCTGATCTGTCTCCAAGGAAGTTAGATTGCCATGACCAAATCACTCTCCATTTTAAAAGAATCCTATGAAACAGATAAAACAAAAACAAAAAAAGATAATTTACCCATAGTAGTGACTTTCATGATTATGGAAGGAAGGAAATATGAGCCATTCTTTATCACATAGATTCCCATTAAGTATATTACTGTAGATGCAGCTATATGAGATCCAAGATAATTTTCATTCTAGTGAAATTTTATTTTACTTTTAGTTAAAGCATTTATAGGGAGGGGATTCATTTGTGGCAATATAGTAGGTATATGTTTAATCTCAAGGTTAAAATAAATATGTACTCTCATTTTTCAATGTCATGGCCATGGTTCAACTTGATTAATTCCTATTCATAGCATCTGCATAGATGTTTTACTGACTGCTTACAAGTTTGGCTCACCTAATTTATAATTTCTTTGGGTATTCTTCTGACAATTTTTAAATGAAGGTGTTCCAAAGTCAATTTTCATTCCTGCTTTTTTAAATGTTATTTTATTTTTATTTTATTTGGTGTTTGCTCATGAAGACAATTTCTATTTCCTTGATGGAGCACTTGATGCTTTGCTCTGTGGGAACAGCTCTGATGCTGGGTGAGTAAGGTTTCTCACAATGATTGAATCTTTTATGGAGTGAGGAGGGGGCTTCATGTCTAAGAAAATAACATGAGATCCGGTTTGTTACAGCGAAAAAGTGCTGGCCTAGCAACCAGAAGACTCTTGGTTCTAGGTCTCACTTAGGCATGAAAGCCAGATGAGTGGCTTTGCACCAGTCATCCTCTCTCAGCCCAACTTTCCTCACAGGACTGTTGCTGTGAGAAAAAGAGAAGGCAGGAGCATTAGGAATGTTCACCAGGGCTTTTTTTCTCATAGAACGCTCATGAAGAACGGCATTCTGGCACCTTCTTTTGCAAAAAAATAAAAAAAACCAGCTCCATTATTGGCTTTCCTAAGCCTATTGCAGGGCTAGCAATCTTGGCTCTTTTTTTATGACTCATGGATTTCAACTCCCAGAAATCCTGAGCTTGCCATGCTGAGGGGAAAGGGAGAGGTTTCCAAGCTGAGCCATGCTGGCTCAGGAATTCTGGGAGTTGAAGTCATAAAATAGGAGGACATTAAAATTATTTACAGGATTACTTCTTTAGGAACTAAACTTAGAATCTAAAACAGCTAATTCAAAAAAGCCAACAGGAAAGAACCTCACATTTTTCATCTGCTTCTGTCTTTTGGAAAGTAAAATTAGATAACAAAATAATCTATTTCTTATGTTAACATCTCTTCAATGAAATCAAAGGTAACAGGAAAGAAATGAGAAACATTTTTCTCAATGTAATATGTCTAATTTACCTGATTCTAGAAAAAAAATAGTATCTTTTGTACACTCTTGAAAACTATCTTGAATCTAAACAATTCTTAAGAATGAAATATTCTTAATTTGGACTTTACTTTTACTGTTTGGACTGTTGTTTGTTTTGAAAAATAGATTATTTAGAATCTAGTTATGTTGCACTTCAGTCTTTAAATAATTAACCTAGTATATACATAACAATATATAATGTTTTCCCTGGTGAGCTTAACATCAATAACAACATTTATTAAAAAGGCTAAAATAATTTCTGGGGGTATTATCTGTATAGTAAAACTTTGGACAAGCAGTGATCATGTTACATATGTGCATAAGTGTAGTCAGTAGCATATGCCTTTTTAAAAGTATCAAACATGCAAAGAAGCAAAAATAAGTCCAAAATATCTGTATTACATCCAGAAATGCCAACTTTGCAACCGATATTTCTCATCCATAACTATGGCACCCTAAGGATACCTGCATACATGCAAATGTTTTTCTGGGATCAGTAACGCAACAGGGATTGCTTTTTCCTTCCAGTAACATATACCTAAAACCAGCTTATTGCATTTGGCAATTGTACTAAAAAAAAATCTTATTGTCAACCAATATAATTCATTTAATTTGAAATCAAGTGAAAAATTGATTTAAATTATTTTATTAAAACAAATTAATGGCAATTCTTTTATAAGAAGTTGCCTCAAACAAAATGAGTTTGACATGCCTGCTCTAGATAGTTGAATGCTCCAAAATAAATTCTAGACCAGGCCTGTACATGCAGCCTACCAAGCACCCTTGGACAGAGCACAGACTTTTTTTTTTAAAGTAATAAAATCACCACCACTGCCCTGAAAGTCATGTTGCCTAGTGCCTCCATGGCTTACCATCACCACGAACTCCAACACTGTAGATGCTCCTCTAGTCACCTAATCATTGATTAGCCCAGCAGCATTCTTTTGCAGACCACAAAGATTTTTAATTTATCAGTGTGGGCTTTTCCCTTCTACAAGTTGCACAGATCTCTTCTAGATTTTCCTCTTGCCTTTCCAAGTTAACTCCTTGTTCTGTCATTGAGCAAGAATTGACTTTGTAGGGAAGCATATTATCATTTGATGTATATTTGAAATATGTTCTACCTTTATTTACCAATTATATAATATTTGTATGCAATCCACATGGCGAAGTTTGGGGAAACTTACAATAGAAAAAGATATATATTTAAAATCATAAGATTAAAACATCGCCTGGCCCGCACCGCCTCCGCTGCCCACACCGTGCAGCCCCGCCATATAGAGTGGGCTCTGCTGCTCCCACAGCACCAGCTGCGCTGGCTCCAGCCCCGGGGGGGGGGAGCCCACTGCCAACACCCTTCACACCTGTGACTGCAGCAGCACCCTACCCCTACCCCACCCCGCCTCCTGCACCCGCCAAGATGAGAGTTCCGGCACCTTTTTTTTTATTTAGAAAAAAAGCACTGATGTTCACCACCCTGAGTTATATATTAAAAGGTAGAATAAACTAGTACTGGCTCCTAGCAATTCTCTAATTTCTGTTCCTTTTGAATATATATATTTCTGGTTTCCCAAATAATCCATAAAACTGACAAGAACCTATTGTAAAAATAATTTCAAACAATTGTGTTTTGGAATTAATTGCTAGGAAAAGTTATATACAATATGATAATTGTCAGGTCATTGTACAATACTAGAAGGCAGAAATGTATAATAATGAGTCTAATCTATAACTAGGGACAAGAATGGTTATGGTAACTATCTAGATTATGCCTTAGATTCAGGAAGAAAATGCTTCTCTTATAATATGATAATATTATATTGGATTTTTTTGTATAATCCACCGTAGACAATGTCCGGAAGGGTTTTTGTGCATGAAAGCTGGCCAAAACCCAAATTATGGCTATACAAGTTATGACACATTCAGCTGGGCATTCCTTTCACTCTTTCGCCTCATGACTCAGGACTATTGGGAGAATCTCTTCCAGCTGGTAAGTTTATATAATATTACTGTTTCAGGAACTTCCTTTAATTTTTTTCCTTTAATTTGTTCCCCAGCATTTTTGCCAATGTTTATGAAAGCTTTTAATCATATGATGGGATTGCTTTTATTTCACCAGATGAAATAAATCCCAACTAGAGAAGACACTGAAGACATTGGTCCAGATATTCTGTCTTTTAAACTTTTCTAAACATGTATGGAATACATGCAGGTGTAAGGGTGGAAAGACTTCTTCCCATGCTATTTTTCCAGTTAAAATTTCTCCCACATGGACTTGTACGGGGACCACTCTTAATTTTCCTTAATAGGAGAAAAAATGGGAACCAGATAGGGAAAACAGAGTGCAGGGACTCAGCACCAGTTCAGATTCCTCTCCTTTGATTGTTTTACAAAAAGATGGAGAAGTGGGAGCTCCACTGAGAAGATATGAATGTAAGGATCTAATTGGGTCAATTCAAAGTCTGTTTCTGTATCTGCTTCTTTTCCATAATGACCACCAACCATCAGTTTATTTAGTTTGGTCCTAAATCTTAGAAATCTATTTCAAAATGCCAAGCAATATGTGAAATATAGCACAGAGGCTTTGAATATGTTCAAAATACATTGCTTAGACCAGGGGTAAGCAACTTTGGCTCTTTTATGACTCGTGGACTTCAACTCCCAGAATTCGTGAGCCGGCTGGCTCAGGAATTCTGAGAGTTGAAATTCATAAAAGAGCCAAGGTTGCCTACCCCTGGCTTAGACTAATAAGGAACTTTTTTTTACTGTGGGCACACTGGGTTAACAAGGTTGATACTGTATGGAACAAAACTGTGACTGAATCTGGATGTTCTCTTTTGGATATCATGAAGCCTCCTCCCAGAAGGTAACAAGGAAAATAGGTTGTGAAGAGGATGTATAATGTCTCAGACAATCCTGCGGACCCTGCTAAAGCATTGCTTATATGCCACATCCTGGATAGAAGGGAGTGAACTGCCTATAATCTTTCCTGCTGTCATCACCACTCTGCACCGCCTTCCTGTCTGAAGCAGTAATGCTTCCAAACCAGGCAGTAATATGATATGATAGGATTTTTTCAATTGTCCCTTTGTAGAAAGTGGTAAGGACAGGGGAAGGAAGATGTACTTTTCTCATGTGACACAGAAAATGCAGGGGCTGCTGTGCCCGCTTCATCAATGTCTTGCTGTTGAGCAACCAAACCAGCCTACTCATTAGCTGCACATCCAGAAATTAGATGCCTGCTAACCAGCTCCACAGGTGAATCATTAATACATAGAGGAGTGTGGCTGTGCCTGCCTTGTCTGAAATTAACAATGATCTCTAGTTTTTCCAACATTTAAAACTAAGCTGCTTTTCTTACACCAGTTCACAAACCCTCTATCTCCTTGTGGTAAGCACCCTCATTGTCATTTTGAATAAGGCCCACTATTGTTGCATCATCCACTTCACAATATGGTTGGTGGCAACCTTGCACAACAGTCATGGGTCAATAGGGTGAACACCAGCGGACTTAGGATGCAACACTGAGGAGAACCTGTGCTCAAGAAAATGGTGTTAGAAATATTAGTCACACATACTGGGGCCTATCAAGAAGAAAATCAAGAATCCAGTTTCACAAAGGAGCATTAAAGCCTAAAAGGCCAAGTTTGTCTATTAAATGCTGAGGAATGATTGTATTAAATGCCGAACTGAAGTCAACTCATTTGCACATGAGTATTTTTTTCCTCTAAGTGCTCCAAGCTCAGGTGGAGAACAGAAGAAATAGCATCCTCTGTAGAGCGATTTGGATGGTAAGCAACTGAAGTGAGTCAAATGCTGGTGGGAGGCTAGATACAATAATGTCCTTTATCAGTCTCTCAAAGCATTTCATAATGATGGATGTAAGTACAACTGGATGGTAATCATTGAGACTAATCATTGAGACCCATCTCAATGACTGTCTAGAAAGGTTATATATGAGAATGCAATTCTGGATTACCAGATATCAAGAAGGATGAATTTCTTCTTCTTTTTCTCTAGACCTTGCGAGCAGCTGGGAAAACATACATGATTTTTTTTGTGGTGATCATATTCTTGGGCTCTTTCTATCTCATCAATTTAATCCTGGCTGTGGTGGCAATGGCCTATGCAGAGCAGAATGATGCCACCTTACAGGAAGAAAAAGAAAAAGAAGAAGAGTTCCAGAGGATGGTGGAACAGCTGAAAAAGCATCAGGAGGAGCAACAAAGACTGGTCAGAATCTTTTTTATTTATGTCTGTTTGATTTATCCAGTTTCAGAAGGTTTAAGTATACAATTCTCATTCCTCAAGGGATTCAAGGCAACTTTGATAGTTCAACTTCATTTTGGATGTCAGGGAGAGGACACCTCCACATAAAAGGTTTGCAGCAGCTCTGGAATCAGTTTAGGACTCAAATAATATTACCTACTTTGGGGATTTGGCAATAGTGCAGTGATGCAGTGCCAATTTATAAGAAACCATAGTAAAGCTTTTTTTTTCTTTTTGAATCATTGAGCCTCTGCAGTTGTAGTGGTAGAAGAGGAGGTGATAAACTTCTTTTCTTTTCTCACAGTTTTCAGCAACTACTTCATTTTGAAAATCTCCTTCAGCACAAGCCACTTTAGATGTGGCAATTGCAGAAATGCAGTTAAATGCTTGGTTATGTACTGTAGATAGCAGTTCCAGAGGAAGTGGACTTAACTCAGCCTACTTAGCTCCAAAATCTAACATGGTTACTTACTTTTTAAAGAAAACCTCAGAAGCAAATTGGAATCCCTTTTAGCCCCTAGCTCTACCTGCAAATAATCCCATCCCTGAAAATAGCAACTTTAGGAATTTATTTATTATCAGAATCCTATCAGAGACTAGTTTGAAAAACTTCTTTTTAGCCTCATGTTGATCCCTGAAGGCTCATCCCACTAAAACTGGCAGGCCAAGCTACTGTATATAAATAGGCAGTGAATCTCACACTCACTATTGCTGATGATAGTTGGGTAATAAAATATCTGCAGGCAAAGAACCGAGCTCAGATAGTACCAAGAATTCCATAGGGTTTACTAGTATTTCTAACCAAATTCTAATCTGACCAATTATTAGTTGAATACTCCTTTTTCAAAAGTGATTTAATCACTTCTATTGACTTGAAAAAAACTGTGTGTGTGTTTGTGTGTGTGTGTGTGTGTGTGTGTGGTTTTATTTAACTATTATTTGGTATAAAATGGATAGAAGGGTCAGTGCTGCTAGAATTCTTAATTTTCTTTTTACGTTATTATTTGGCTTGCTGATTATTTCAACTCATTATGGTTGGTTGCACAGTCAATCAGATATTTACTTATACTGGATCTGGCATTTTTATCCACCTATCAAGTCCTTCCAAGGACCTGGAATAGGCAGATGTTGCTGTTTGATGGTGTTATAGGTATTGTCACAGGATGCAACTATTCCAAGTAAAGCTGCCTTCAGCAATTGACTGATGGTGATTTTGTCAATGCCAGTAGTGTTCAAGGGCTGCTCCAGATGTTTTGGGATTGCATGCAAGGTGCCTATCACTATTGATACTATTCTTGCTTTACTTTTTGCCATAGTTGTTCTACTTCTATTTGCAAGTCTTTCTATTATGTTATTTTCTCCAGTTCTTTGAAGAGCCCTAATGGCAGAATGGTTAGAATGCTGTATTGCAGGCTAACTCCGCCATAGTCTGGTGTTTGATCATGACAGGCTTGAGGTTGACTCAGGCTTCCATTCTTCGTAGGTTGGTAAAATAAGGACCCAGATTGTTGGGGGCAACATGCTGATGTTGTAAACCCCTCCGATACTGCTGTAAAACACTGTGGAGTGATATATGTCTAAGTGCTATTTCAATTGCTTTCTATACTATTCTGCTGTCTCCAGGTGTTGTCATGTCCATTTTCAGACTTTTTTGTCTTTCTTATTGATAGTTGTTACGTCTTGGATGTTACGTGGTAGGTGCTTATCTGTCTGAATTCTACAGTCTCAGAGCAAATGGCATTTCTTGCAGATATCCCAATGCACCATTGTTGCTACTTTGTTGTACCATTTTGGGGGGGGGTATTATTATTATTTTAGTACAAAATCTGTGAGAAATTGATATTTGTATCACACACACACTCTTAAGATTGCACACTCCCTCCTCCAGCCATTGCTGCCTTAGAGTTTTAAACATCAACTGTTAGCCAGCAATTTGCTTGCTATTTCATTCCTGAGCAGTGACATAGCCTCTCAGACTCCTTGCCAGATTTACTTACAGGATTGCCAACAGGACTGGCTTCTTGGAGCTACTTAAATAGAACACATGTAGGTAATATTTTTATCCCTTCAACAAACTTCTTGGATAAATATTCAACATAACATTCTAAAGAACATAGAATGGAGTGCTGGTAATCCTCATTTAGCAACTGCCTTGCACATCAACTGTTCACAATTACAATTACTGATGACCAATCCTTGTGTTTACAACTTTCACAAAAACCATAAAGCAAAGGAAAACTGAAGATAAGCTCAGTCATGATTTTATTTGCAGCTGCTTTGCTTAACAGCCAAGTTGCTGGTCCTAATAATCATAGACTATCAGCCATTCTCTGACATCCATGACAACAAAGCACTGCAATCTCAGCTCAGTCTATCAACAATATAACTCATGCCAAATTATCAACAACATCAGACATTGCTGCTTATCTTCAGGCAGTGTTCACTTTCTGTTGACAGGCCCCTCCAGCCTGCCCAAGGCATCTCCATGTTGCACAAGGCCTTTGTTCTTGAAACAGGTTTGGAGAATATTCTTCTATAGCTTTCAGTCTCTAAAAACCTCATGAAAGTACACCCCATTTTTGCATGATTTTCAGAGACTTTGGAGTCTGTGCAAGAGCACAGCTTTCTCATTAATTTCCAGAGAGTCCACAGGACACAGAAAAGCACACCCCATTTTTGCATGGCCTCTGAAAAGAACAGAGTGTCCTTTCGAGAATAGTTGTTGTCGGGTTTTGGTGACTGCTGGCATGTCAGCTTTGATAATTTGTGTCATAGGTTTACCATCATTACCTTAGAGTATAGAAGGCCTTTAAGCAACTCCATTTGGTTTGCCAGTTGTACCCTTTCCTAGAGTGGGAGGCCCTTCAGACAATCACTCACACTGTAGTCACCTCACTTTACGTGGGCTGTCTTTGAAGACCACCCAGAAAGTTCAACTGGTCCAAATGAGGTGGTGTGAACAATAATGGGTATGCTTTGGTATGTCTGTCTGTCTGTATTTATTTATGTAATATGTTTTTGTCTCACTATTTTGAATATGCTTACGTAACACTTCTGCTTCATAAGCTACACTAGCTGTCAATTTGGCAACTGGGTGCTTGTTGTTATCGATAAAGCCCCATATGGCACAGGGTCTCATTATTTGAGGGTCTGCTTATCTCCCATATCCTCTCCATGTCTGATTTGATCTGTTGGGTTGACATGTCCAGGTTCTTTTGGACAATTTCATGTATAGGGACCCTGAAAGTGGGCATTCTCTATAATAGCTCTGACCCACTAGAACAAGATTCCCACATAAGATCTGGATTACCCCACTCTGCTGCTGTTGTTGACAAGTGATGAAGATGAGTCTCTATCCTGGCATTTGGTGAGGGAGAGTGAGACCACATACATCATTCTATCTTTTTTGTCATGCTTGCAATCTTTTATCTTTATCTTTTATGTTTAATTGATTTTATTGTAATTTCTTTGATTACTGTCAGCCGCTGAGATTTGGGCAACATTACAAGTTTAACAAATTATTATTATTTATTATTTTATGCTGTTTAATGCATTAACAGATTACACTTGAACAGTGGAAAAATTGCTTCTATTCTGCAGAAAAAAATAATATATAGAATAAATAACTATTAAAGGGCAAACAATCTAGACGTTGGAAATATGCATTGACAAGCAAATATACAAAATCATATTGAAAAATATCTTGTTTTATCATTAGAAATCAAATAATTTAAGCTAATAATAGTAATATATGTTACAATTTTTTATAAATATTACTGAGTTGATATTTACAAAATTCTTTGGATACTTTAGAATGCTTTACTGTATGAATTTCTAGCATCATATTTGTTACTCCAAGTCTTCTTCTCCAACAATAATTTTCCTAGAAATAGACATTTCTACCTCTCTGTCTGGGATCACTACTTCTATCAGTCTTACCCGTGTTTTCCCAAAAATAAGACCAGGTTTTATTTGGGGGGGGGGTTCTTTTATACTCACCTCTGGCACTGATAGTCCCACCCATCTGGTCTACTTCTTCTGCGGCCAAAGAAGCAGCTTCATTCTGCAGCTGAGAATGGAGCTCCGCCCTGCATTTTGCAGTCAGGCCTTTCTGGAAGGCCTCTGCAGCTGAGAACCGACCTATGTTTAATCCATAGCTCAGTTCTCGGCTGCAGAGGCCTTCTGGAAAGGCCTCAACTGCAGAATGCAGGCCTGGGGATGCTGCAGAAGAAGTAGGTAGATAAGTAGAGGCCTGACTGCAGTTCCACCCCCCCACCCCCACCCTAGCATGTAGGTGCGTGCCTCACCCCAAAACTAGGGCTTATGTGGGGGGTGGAGCTAATATTAGGCCAACCCCCAAAATCAAGCTAGGGCTTATTTTCAGGGCAGGCCTTATTTTGGGGAAACATGGCAGTAACTTGGCTGTCCTGTTGGCTGGGGACAAATGGAAATTGCTGACCAACATAACTGAAGGGCACCAAATACAAGAAGATTCTAAAAAAGTATTATAAGTAAAATAAAACTGTTGTCCCCAAAACTGGGCCTTAGCTTGGTGTCGAAGCCAATTGACCACCAAACACAAGGTGTGAAACAAAAATACTTTTATTTTGGTACCAAGATATAAGGGCCCTGGCTTTGAAAGCTACCAAAGCCTTGATCACAGTTTTACAGTAGTTTTTACAGTCAAAGGTGAATCACATACACCCCTTTGCCCTCCCCCAATAATACATACATAACATATAATATTGATTGGTTACCTGGATTGCAGCCTCCTAAAGCTTTCTTGCTTGCTATGAAAAATAGCTAAATGTCACGCCACCTGTTGCCCACCTCAGATCATGAGTATCTTGCAAAGTTTCAAGTTTCCTCTTCCAGCTATGTGGTTTTGGGTTTTCTTGTAAGTGAGCTATTCATGTACCCAACATCCTGGCTAAGTGGTTTCTGATAGGTGATTCTGTCTTGCTTCATTGCCCCTGTAGCCCCCCCTTCCCATCGCAGCCCCCCTCGCAATGCTATCAAGTATGTCAACTGTTAGCAAGCTTGTATTGCAAATTCCCAAGTACATGGAAAGAAAGAGTTATTTAATTGTTTAAGAGTAAATGTTTCTCTCAGAATTCATCTTCTTCACTCTCATGTTCATCACACCTGCACTTGGGTCCTATCTCCACATGTGATCCTTCTGATTCCCAGGGCCTCATCTCTATGTATATTCTTCCATCTGATCCTTAATTCCCCATCTGAACATACATTCTTTCATCTGATCCTTCAAATACATACCATATAAGTTCAAAATTCAAGAGGAAGCAAATCACCATTTCAGTAACATCAACAGCCTTTTCCTGATTTTCTTATGCTAAATCTCTTATATTTTTGTAGCTTCAAGCACAAACAGCAAATAGCAGCTCTGGAGAAAGCATTATAGTGGAAAAAAAGAAAAAAGGAGAATCAGATGAAAAGGCTCAGAGTGATCAAGAGGGACCAAATGATTGCAATGGTCGGGTCATCCCACATTTGGTGTTGGAGAGATCAGCTACAGTAGATGAGGTATGTTCTCCATTGACTAGGAACCAAAGATAAAAACATAAACTACACTGCTTACTGCCCATTCAGTAGTTATAGAAATTCTCATTAGAACTGTATTGATACAAGCTGATGTGTGGATGCTTCTAGAAAAGTTTAGCTATGGGTTGTAAGTGGCCAACTTCATGGTTTTCACAAGAGGCCAAGACAGCAAATGTTTATGACATGCTGGACTAAAAATGAAGGCTGCGTTCTGAATTACAGTTAGCCACATTGCTGATCCCCCAAAATAGACAATCTCTTACAGTTACAGACTTCCACATGTGTTTGAAAGGACTAAAATCTTGGCCCATTTGGACCTTCCCTTTCTCTTCCCTTCATATTTCTGCATGTCTAATGCTAGAGAACATTATATGAACAGATTAGTCCAACATATGAAGAGTGTTAGCCAATTGTCCAAATATGAGAGGAGTCCATCAAACAGGACTGTAAGATTAAAATTCCTGTTTCATTTTCTGTATTTCTATCCCAGTGTAATAAAATCAGCAAGAAACACTGATTAATGGACATAGTTGTGAAATCAGAATGGTGTTGGTAGGAGAGAAAAGTTTGTAGTAAAGATAGCTTTTCTGCTGAGTCTGAGTAAATATTACCCCATCCAAGTCTGGTTTCATATTTTCAGAAGTCAGCTGAATTGTTTTGGTGCTTGAGGCAGAAAGTGTCTTTGCATCTGGCACTGAAAATATAGCAATAATAAATTTAATAATCGATAATTAACTAACTGAATGTGTAGCCACCTGATATGGCTTAGTCCTAGCAAACCTTGACAGTGAAATTCCTACAGAATTCAAGGAGTATCAAGAATAATTTTTTAATGGTACAAAGTGACTTCCTTGGTTATAGTTATTTTTCAACTTTAAGCTCACCCTCACCCTTCCTTTAACTAGAGTCATATCATAGCAAACAGCTTGAATTCCTTCCTCATTACATGTCTAGTTCAAGTGCCACTTCAGATTCTAATAGAGACTTTTTTATTGGCACTGTTTTTTTAATCTTGGATCTCATTTTTTATTACAGTCAAATCCAAGGGAAGAAAATGAGAAATCTGATCAAAACCATTTGTGTGTAGATGGTGTTGAGGGGAAGGGCTTGGAGAAGCGAGTAGGGAGTGCAGTCAGTGTGGTCTCCAGTACTCTTGAAGGTAAATGCCTTGACTTTAGAAGAAACTAGATTACTTTTGAATTTAAAAAACAGCTATTTTTATAATATTTCCATATTCAGTGTGTTGAAGATTGCTCTGAAATATAATATAAGAGTTGAAGAACATTATTTGATAAAAACTATAATGCTTAGCCAGAAATCATAGAAATCGAGGACCTGCTATTTTACTCTAGTAAGCAGTGAAAAGGTAGCTTCAGAAACATTTGACATGCTGATGAAAGAGTGTTTTGAAAGAGAATAACTCTCTGCCATAAGTTTTATGGCTTTTAAAATAATCTTATATAATAGAAGAGTTTTTCTCTCTTATTTATTATTCAATTTCCACACATGATAATACAGTATTAAAATATAAAATGGTTGTAGTTCTATTGGTTGTTTTGTGCAACAATCCAACAACCCCAGCCCAGCATAATGAGAAGATTAAAAAATTACATTCCAGCAGAGTTGATAAGCAAATTCCAATAATTGCCACACCAAGATGGGTGGAGATTACAGTAGAGAAGTTGTAATCTGATACAAACTGAGCCAGTTTGAGGAACAATGCATCAATCAATCTTGCTGATTAGTTGGCTAAAGTTAGCACTCTTAGTAATTCATGATTTACCTCTAGCAGAAATGATTTTGTTGTGGATATCCCTTTTGATTTTTGTTTTTAGAACTGGAAGAGGCACACCAGAAATGCCCACCATGGTGGTATAAGTTTGCTAACGTTGTATTAATATGGAACTGTTGCCCACCTTGGGTGAAGCTGAAGCACATTGTTAAGCTCATTGTCATGGACCCTTTTGTTGATTTGGGGATCACCATCTGCATTGTCCTCAATACTGTCTTCATGGCCATGGAACACTACCCAATGACCGAAGAGTTCAACAGTGTATTGAATGTGGGCAATCTGGTAGGAGAACTGCTCTACATTCTTTGATTTGATAATGTGACAACTCTGAGGTGCATGCAAGAGAGAAATGACCACTAATCCCACAATAATTTAACAATTGACAAGATGGAAAAAACAGATGATGCCTCTGTTAGATCAGATATCTCTGATATATATCTTTGATGCCTAAAACAATTGGTTCACCTGTATCCTCCATGATGCTTGTTTGTCAGCCTTATTATTGATCATTTTCATACTGTTTGAGAATGAATAGCAAATTGCATAGATATCTTCTTTAAAAAATTTTCTTTTGTCTTTAATTTTGATCATAACTAATTGGTTGACTATTAGTACTTTGAGAGGGAGTACGAAGTTTCATTATATTAATTACATTTTATAAATTTACATGCAGCATTGTTTTCTCAGATCCCAACTATTTAAAGTTGCTATGTTTGAGAAACACTTGTGTACAACCTTCTTTAATGTTCAGAAAAAAACAAATGTACAGTATTTTGGGGAGATTTATCTAACAAAAATGATTCAGAATAACTTTTGGGAAATCTGCATTTTAAAACAGTGATCATATATATGTCACCTCTATGTGTGTGTGTGTGTATGTACGTACGTACACACAGATGACACAGAAGATGTATCTATATGCTGGGAGTTAAGGAAAGACAATGAAATCTCATGGGTAAAGGGCAGGAGAAGATATAGCAGGAACAGTGGGCAGGCTACTCTTGAGGAATGAAGTCTTAGTGTTTAGTATCGATTTGGTGCTTCATCTACCTGGACAATTTGCCAGGGCATTGGGCCTTAGGTGTGTAGCTGCTGCTACTTAATTCCTGGTTGCCTACCTACCTCATTTGTGCATAAGAGATCTTAGTACAGTGATGGTGAACATTTTAGAGACTGAGTGCCCAAACTGCAACCCAAAACCCATTTATGTATTGCCGGGTGCCAGGTGGGCATGGCCCATTGGGTGGGTGTGGCTGCGGTGGTCACAGCAGACTGTGTGAGCGTGGCCAGGGTGGGCATGGCCACTTCAATGTTCCTTGTGGGGAGGGATGCCTGTGGGGGCCAGGCAGGGTTGGGGGAGCAGGATTGGGGGAGATCCAGAGGATCTCTGGTGGCTGGGACAGAGACTCGTCCTGTGGGGTGAGGTGAGGCAAGGCAGGGGGCAGGGTGGCTGCTGCCCCCGCACACAGCGAGAACATGGGAGACAACTGTGTCTGTTAGCAGCCACAGCCTGCCATCCCCTCAGTTTCGGTGCAACATGGCTGTTTGCCACCGGCCGCGGCCATTTGCCGCCTTGCGCATTGCACCCAGTGCCACTACCATGAGGCTGCGGAACAAACTGGGCGAAGGTAAGGAACTGGTATATCGGTTTCTTACCATTACCCGGCTTATTCTGGGGCCTCATTGGCAGTGGCATTGGGCAGGAGGTGGCAAATGTCTGGTTTCAGCACAACATAGCTGTTTGCTGCTGGCTATGGCCATTTGCTGCCTTGCACATCGCACCCAATGCCACTGCCATGAGGCTGCAGAATAAGCTGAGTGGAGGTAAGGAACTGTCATACTGCTTTCTTACCACCGCCTGGCTTGTTCTGCGGCCTCATGGCAGTGGCATTGGGCAAGAAGCGGCAAACAGCCAGTTTCAGTGCGACGTGGCTGTTTGCCACTGGCTATGGCCATTTGTCGCCTTGTGCATCGCACCCAATGCCGCTGCCATGAGGCCCCAGAACAAGCTGGGCAGAGGTAAGGAACCAGTACACTGGTTTCTTACCACCACCCGGCTTATTCCACGGCCTCATGGCAGTGGCATTGGGCAGGGGGTAGCAAACGGCTGGTTTCAGCATGACACAGCTATTTGCCACCTTACATATTGCGCCCAATGCCGCTGCAATGCAGCTTGGCCGAAAGTGGCCATGGAACAAGTGGGGCAGGTTCCCCCCTCACCTGCGCATTCAGCTACAGTTTGGTGGCTCTGTAGGCAGAGCTGCAAAGTTTTCTTCTCTGACAGAGAAAAGAACTTTGCAGCTCTGCCTACACAGCCACCAAAGCAGCAGGTGGAGCACTGAAGGCTCAGGGAGGGAGGGTGCTGAAGTGGACTGTTGGGCCATTGGCAAGAGCAATGTGCTGAAAACCACCTTGGAACAAGTGTGGCAGGTAAGGAAAGAAATCCTCACTCCACCCAGAAATTGCCTTTCTTTCCTTTCCTGACTCCCAGCCCCGTGCCATTTCTCCTTTGTGATCTGTCACCACCGCTGTTTGCAAGGAAACAAAGGAAGGGGTTGTTTGGGGCAAAAAAGGTCAATCAATCAATTCCAACTTTGTCATCTTTCAAGAGAAGTTGGAATTGATTGATTGACCTTTTTTTGCCCAAAAAATCTTCCTTGTTTTCTTGCAAACAGTGGCGGCAGCGGATCGCGAAGAAGAAACGGCATGGGCTGGGAGTCAGGAAAGGAAACAAAGACAATTTCTGGGGGGAGCGAGGATTTCTTTTCTTACCTGCCCCACATGTTCCAAGGCTGCTTTCCACTCAGTTGCATTGCTCTTGCCAATAGCCCGACTGCCCACCAGCACCCTCCCTCCCCAAGCCTCCAGTGCTCCACCTGCTGCTTTGGTCAGCCTGCTGGCCCCCCACCTCAATGCCCTGCCCCCCACCACCCAGCACAGGTGCCCTGGGGCTGCAGGGGCTGGCCTGGCATGGGAAGGGAAGGGAATGTGCCCCACCCTCCCACCACCATGCAGGGTAAGGTTGCCTTGCCAGCTCCTGCCCAGATGCTCTCACCTCCCCCAAGCGCTTTTTTTACTAACCTGCCTTTCAGCTGCATTTTGTTTCTCTGTTTGCTTCTCAGCCTTTACTGTGTGTTTGTGGGACTATCATTTTAAAAAAAAGTTTCATCAGACTTTCTAACTTCTTGAGATCTCACGAGAAGTTAAAAAGTCTGAGGGAACTTTTTTAAAACCAATCATCCCACAGACATGTGGCAAAGGCTGAGAAGCGAATGGAGAAATGGAATGCAGCTGAAAGACAGTTTAGTAAAAAAATGCTTGGGGGAGGCAGGGGCGGGCAAAACAACCTTACCTTGCACGGGTATTGATGCAGGTTGCTCATGGACAGGACTGAAGGCCTAGGACTGGGCTCTGTGGACTGCCTGTGGCACGCATGCCATAGGCTCGCTACCACTGTCTTAGTATATATGGTTGAGACCTGGCGGGACATAGGAGAAGTGCCTCTCTAGGAAATATGGCTACTCCTATTCACAATCTGAGTCATGATCTAAGGACAGGGGTGTGGGAGTGGCTTTAATTATCCAAGTGACTCTCTGCAGATAACCAGATTCAAGTCCCTATATTCTGAATTTGGATTCTAAGGATCAGATGGAATTATTGTAACTTTGTCAACCTCCCTGCAGAATCTTCTTACACTGAGGTGGACACCTTAATTAGATTGTTGGTGAAGTTTGCCAGGCTTACAGACTTGAAAGACTTTAAGCTGTCTTCTTTGGGCATGGAAACAAAAATGTCTCAGGAGTTCATGACCACCATGGCGGCCATAGCCCAGATCAAGGTCACTGAGGTCCTGGCATACATAGAAAGAGGAGTCCAAACCAGGTTTGGAATTGGTGGACATGAATATTTTCTCTTATCATAGACAGATCACTTTGTATTAGTCTTGGAATTTTACTTGCCTACCCTCTGGTGTAATGGTATGTGGGAATGATCCTGAGAAACAAAGGAAAGAGATGCTGCCTAGAGAAAAATCAAATAAAAGTTGAGGAAGACCCACAGCTGAATAACAGGCAGAGAAAGAAAGGAATCATTTAATTTTTCAGATGGTAAAAAGAGATGGTGGGAGATCTGTATTTTCAGTTTACTAGATTTTATTAATGTAGCCCTACAGTAAAGCAGAATTAAACTTCTTGTTGAATTTCCTGTTTGATCTATCTGGGAGGCTGACATTTGCTTCAAGATGCTAGGATATGTTTAATGGATCCAACCCAGGCACCTGATGGACCCAGAGGGAATTCAGAGGGAGCTTGTGGTTATTTATTTATTTACTTAATTAGTTTTCTATACCGCCCTATTCCCGAAGGACTCAGGGCGGTTTACAGGGCAATATTTAAAACACAATATAAAATTAAGATAAAAATAGAATTAAAAAGAATTAAATTAATAATAGCCCAACAATGAAACAATGTTAAAAACTTAAAACTAAAAACCCCCTCAGTCCAGGCCAGATAGATCGAAAAGCCAGGTTTTCAGGTCCCAGCGAAACAAGCGCAGGTCGGGTGCAGTCCGGAGTTCCACAGGTAAATCATTCCAAAGGGCAGGCGCACCCACAGAGAATGCCCTCCCTCTGGGGATCACCCGCCAGCATTCCCTGACAGGCGGCACTGTAAGGAGGCCCTCCCTATGGGAAGTTGATGCAGGCAGCAGGTGTTCCCTTAGATAGTCTGGACCCAGGCCATTTAGGCTGAGCTTGTCAATCAGAAGGTCGGCAGTTTGGCGGGTCGAATCCCGAGTGCCGCGAAGCAGAGTGAGCGCCTGTTACTCGTCCCAGCTTCTGCCCATCTAGCAGTTCGAAAGCACGTAAAAATGCAAGTAGAAAAATAGGGACCACTACGGTGGGAAGGTAACAGCGTTCCGTGCGCCTTTGGCGTCTAGTCATGCCGGCCACATGACCACGGAGAAGTCCTCGGACAAGCCGCTGGAGATGAGCACCGGCCCCTAGAGTCGAAAACGACTAGCACACATGTGCGGGGGAACCTTTACCTTTACCTTTACCTTAGGTCATCACCAGCACCTTGAATCTCACCCGGAGGGCAACTGGAAGCCAATGCAGCTCGCAGAGGTGTTACACGGGAGTATTGGGAGACTCCCATCACAACTCGCGCAGCCGCATTCTGCACCAGCCGAAGCCTCCGAGTGGCCCTCAAGATCGTTGCAGTAGTTTAACCGGGAGGTCACGAGCATATGAGTGACTGTGTGTAGGGCATCTCAGTCCAGATAGGGCCACAACTGGTGCACCAGGCGAACCTGGGAAAAAGTCCCCCTGGTCATGGCTCCTATATAATCTTCCAAACTGGGCCGTGAATCCAGGAGAACGCCCAAGTTGCGAGCCCTATCAACGGGAGTAACACCTCACCCCCCATAGTTAACGATGGACAAAACTGGTTCTCCCAAGATGCCGGTATGCACTCAGTCTTGGTGGGACTGAGTCGAAGCCTATACTTATAATTGATATCCTGGTCCACAGGTCTGCAACCCGCGGCTCCAGAGCCGCATGCGGCTCTTTCAGCCGTGTCCTGCGGCTCCCAGTCCTCTGCCATGTGCAGTCCAAAAAAAAAAAATGGGACTAAAAAAGTTCAACCAATCAATTCAAATATGCAGGGTAGGTGCATACCTTGCCTTGGCTCCACTCTTCAGTCAAACCCTGTTCTGCATGTACTCGCATGTACGCACATGCGCACACATTTTTTGTGGCTCCCAGTTTTTCCTTTTGTGAGGGAACTGGTTCCGAGTGGCTCTTTCACTGTTTCAGGTTGCTGACCCCTGTGACCTGGTCCACAATTTGGGCAGAGGGAAAACCTCTGCAGTGACCTCTGGTAGTTCCCTCCCTGGAAAACTGTCTTCCACCTAAAATATATGAACTGCCTGCTCTTATTAGTTGTAGTGTACAAAAAGTGATCTAGAACTACATTTTGAATTTAATATTTTTTACTGGAATGCTTTTCTCTCTTCCCATTTTTAGCAATCAAGTTTATGTATATATTCCTTTTTCTCTGCAGGTATTCACAGGGATATTCACCGCTGAGATGGTGCTTAAACTGATTGCTCTAGATCCTTATGAATACTTCCAGCAAGGATGGAACATTTTTGACAGCATTATTGTTACTCTCAGCTTAGTTGAGCTTGGTCTTGCCAATGTTCAAGGTCTGTCTGTACTACGATCTTTTCGTCTGGTAAGTGACCTTATGGAAAGTTTTCTGCAGTTTCAATATTTGATACCACACCACTGAGAGCAAAAGCCCTTCTTGGCATGGGACCAGATCATTTAAAAGACCATCTCTCCTGGTTACATCAGCCATCTTCACTATATCTGGCAAAGTATGCATGTTGTGGGTACCATAAGTCAAGGACCTTTATTTGATGGGTCCCAGGAGATGTGCCTTCTCTTCTCTGATACCCACTTTATGTGACATTCTTCCCTTCACACCTTTTGGTATTTAAAAAAGCTTTCAGGCTTTGGCCATGTTGTGGGGCCTGAGGCTCTCAGGTGACTAGATACCTGCTCAGAGGGGCTCGATTATTAAGGCGTCCATTTTTATCCTCCCTCTCCTGTGGTTTGTATTTTCACTTTTTTGATTTTGATTAATAAGGTTTTATATATTGTACATTTTTGTTGTTTTTATTTATTGTTCCTATCAATTAGTGAGACGGGCAGCTATATAAATTTGATTGATGATAAAATAAAATAAATCTTTTTTTTCCTCCTTATAGTAGATTATGCTGCAAATCGGGAAGCAATATATTCAGACCTGCTTAGCAGTACGGAAAACTAAATTGTTAGTGTGAAAATTGGGAAATGCTTGCCTGAGGACAATCCCTTGGCTTGCATTATACTAATTGCATTACTGTTGTTAGTGGCGCACTGCTGGAAATTGCAGACCATCTGCCATTACAGTAATAATGGCTTAACAACAGTTTACATACACATGCATATAAAAAAATGAGCAACACAAATAAATATGCATCCTGTTCTTTTAACTCTCCCTTCCTCATAGCAATGCAGTTTACATCACTGCCATTTTATCAAAAACAGCTTACAGCTTTTTCTCAGCTTTTTCAAGACGTTGTGATTTGGGAAGGAATGCTTCCCTATGGAAATCACCTAGGAAGCCTATGAGGATTACATGCAACACATGTAGAAATGGCCTTTCTATGTTGTATATGGAAACAAGAAAAAAAAAAGTAGCAAAAAGTTGTTATGAGTGGAAACAACTCATAACAACTAAAATAGAAGCAGAAGCTTGTGATTTCAAAATATGTAACTTTAATGAACTAGAGATGTCTGTATTACTTTGGCTAAAAGCACTATTCCATAAATTAATCATGATCCATCTTTCTTTTTCAGATGAGAGTTTTCAAGCTTGCCAAATCTTGGCCAACCCTCAATATGCTAATCAAAATCATTGGCAACTCAGTAGGTGCCTTGGGAAACCTCACTCTAGTCCTCGCCATCATAGTTTTCATCTTTGCTGTGGTGGGCATGCAGCTATTTGGGAAGAGCTACAAAGAATGTGTCTGTAAAATTTCCAGCGACTGTGAGCTGCCACGCTGGCACATGCATGACTTCTTTCACTCCTTTCTTATTGTTTTCCGAATCCTCTGTGGAGAATGGATTGAGACTATGTGGGATTGCATGGAAGTGGCTGGACAGCCCATGTGCCTCATTGTTTTTCTGATGGTCATGGTCATCGGAAACTTAGTGGTGAGTAACAGGAATATAAGACTGAGGAAATACAATAGAGCATGGGTGATGAACTTTTTTTTACTTTTAATTTTGGAAAGTCACAGAGATATGTGAAAAAGACTCACTAATGTTACTTAGAAGGGATTCAGTTGTGTGTGTGTTTGTTAAAAGACTTGGAATGTTACTTAAAGGCAGAAAGGTGTGCCTTAAAATGTTTATTTTGTCCTTACACTTCCTATTTTAGAAAGGACAGAATAATGCTGATGAAAATTAGTTATTTGATATTGGATTTCAGTATTATGTTCTCCTTGATGACCTCAAGATTCTGTGAAAATAGGCCACAAGTTGCCAATTGCTGCACCTTTTTTAAAAAAATTCAGATCTTTTTTCAGTTTTCTTTGTAAAATACAGTATTTCTTTAAACTCCCTTTTTAGATTTTATAATACAGTATATATGTATGTTGGACGCGGTGACTCAGTGGGTTAGGACGCTGAGCTTGTCGATCAGAAGGTTGGCAGTTTGGCGGGTCGAATCCCGAGTGCCGCATAGCAGAGTGAGCGCCTGTTACTCGTCCCAGCTTCTGCCAACCTAGCAGTTTGAAAGCTTGTAAAAATGCAAGTAGAAAAATAGGGAACACTATGGTGGGAAAGTAACAGCGTTCCGTGCGCCTTTGGCGTCTAGTCATGCCAGCCACATGACCACGGAGATGTCCTTGGACAAACGCTGGCTCTTTGGCTTTGAAACGGAGATGAGCACCGGCCCCTACAGTTGGAAACGACTAGCTCGCATGTGCGGGGGAACCTTTACTATATATGTATGTATACAAACACACACACAAACACACACATACATACAGTATACACACAGTGTATGTGTGTATGTGTATCTTCTTTATTATTGTGTTTTTGAAAATTTACTAAGTGAAAGTGGTTGGATAGCATAATGGCCTTTAAATTAGGAGACCAGGTTCAAATCTGGTTCCAAGCGCAAACCGTCTCTTAGGTAAGGGAGAGACATTCCATCCCCTCGGGGAAGGACATCTCAGCATACAGTGTAAAGCATTCCCAAGGGCTCCCCCCTCCCAACAGAATGGCAGGACACAAAGAAAATAGAAAATGGGTATACTTATAAAATATATTTCATTGGGACCTTGTTATATATTAATGTTAAATATTTATATATTATATGTTAATGTTATCGTAATATGAGTTAATGTTACAACGGGTGCTTGAGGTAAAATACGGCTGACAGAAACACATGCGGCAGTTTGACAACTGTCAAACTGCCGCCGGCAAATGCGCAGGCGCGGCAGCTGACAGCTCTCAGCTGCCAGCCTAACTACAAACCATGCAGGCGCAACCACCACGAGGACTCCAAGCTGTCAAACTCCCTGACACAGCCGATTGGTCCAGCTTCCAGATGGGAGAAAGCTGAACGTCTGATTGGCTGAGCCAACTTCCAGCTGGCTATAAAAGGAGCTGAAGCCGGCAGAGTTTTGCCGGGTCTACCACAATAAACAAGCAACCTGAGCCTGCTGTCTCCGTGTGATCCTTACACTCTAGACATTTCACTGGCGACGAAGGTGGGATCTGCTTTGCCGAGCTAAAGTCGCTAGCCTAGGAGGGGAAATCTTCTGGAGGCTCAGAGAGAGTCACGACTGAAGTCACTAACAGGGAAGTTATAACTTCTACATCCAGGCAAGCAGCGCTAAGGACCAGACAGCATGGCTAATCTTGGACAAATTTGAGAATTTGACACCCGACACCCTGAACGTTGGGAATCGCACCTGGGCCAAGTTGAAGGGTTCCTGCTGGTCAGCAAAATCACAGAGGATCGGGCCAAAGCAGCAGCCCTCCTATATTTGAGCGGCCCCACCGTGTATGACGTGGCCGTCGGACTGTGCAGTCCAGAGCTGGTCGCGGAAGTGACCTACCCCGAACTAACCGAGAAACTCAGTAAACACTACATGCCAACGCATTCAGAGATATACTGGAGGGTCCAGTTCGCACGTCGACGCCAGCTGCCAGGGGAACCTGCAGCCGACTTCATAGCGGGAGTTCGGCACGCCGCCCAATGGTGCCAATTCCCGGACCTGGAAGACCAGATCAGGGACCAATTGGTCATTGGGTTGAAGGACGAACACCTCCAAAAGAAAATTATCGCAAAGCCCACTCTGAACTTAGCTGAAGTCACGAGAGAAATCCAGGCATACGAGGACAGCCACCCCGGAGACCCTGCACAAGCCGGGAACGGATAACATGGATCAGTGCGCCAGGAGAAAATAGCACCCAGAGACATCGGAGAACTAGAAGACCTGACCGACGTGGACGCCATTCACCAACGATTTGAAAGACTGCAAACACGCAGAAATGAGTGAGGAGAAGGGGTAAGACCAAAAAACAACTCCAGGAAACCACAAGCCACCTGCGCCAGCTGCGGGGGTAACCACCCCAGAACCGCCTGTTGGTTCCGAAACGCCAAATGCCACAACTGCGGCAAATCTGGACACATCAAAACCGTGTGCCGAAGCCGGAATCGCGAGGACCTCCATGAACTCGAAGCGACGTCCCCAGGTATGAGACTCCCGCCAGCCTCCAGAGCAAAGCCCCCCAGGTACCTAGTACAGGCGGTAGACAGGGATAAGGAATTAGGAGAGGGCCATCACCTAAACCCTAAAGTAAAAATCAAAGCCAGGCTACAAGGAGTCCCCTGCGAGCTGGAGGTAGATTCCAGCTCCTCGGTTACCCTAATCTCAGGAAAAACATTCAAGGAAATTTGCCAACGAAAACATAGGCAAATCCCATTGAAACCCCCTCAAATTTACCTAGTGGACTACCAAAAGTCCCCCATTCCACTGAAAGGTAGAGGCCGAATATTCGTAGAGTTTAAAAAATTCCGAGGACCCCTTAATGTGCTAGTCACCCAAGGGGACCGATCCAACTTAATCGGATTGGATTGGTTCAAAGCCTTAGGCATTAAATTAACCGGAATCAACAATACACAGGCCGCAAATCTCGACGACGTCTGCAAACAATTTGCAGATGTCTTCAACGGTTCCCTCAGAAAATACACAGGGGCCCCAATTTCCCTAAAACTGAACCCCGAGGTCCCACCAATAAGAATTAGGGCAAGGAGAGTCCCGTTCGCCCTCAAAAAGAAAATTGAGGACAAACTGGATCGCCTAGTTAAAATAGGAGTCCTGGAACCCACCGATGGAGGACTCTGGGAAACTCTGATAGTTACCCCCATCAAACCTAATGGCCAAATTCGGCTCTGCGCCGATTACAAGGCCACCCTAAACCGGGCATTAAACACACATGCTTACCCAGTCCCCGCGGTAAAAGACGTCCTCTCCTCCGTCCGTTCTGGCGCCATCTTTGCCAAGCTTGACTTGGCGCAGGCGTATTTACAGCTCCCTGTAACCCAAGAAACTGCAGATGCGCAGACGATAGTCACTCACTGCGGGGCTTTTAAAGTCAAACGCCTTCAATTCGGCATATCCGCAGCCCCAGGGATTTTCCAAGAAATAATGGAAAAAATATTAAAAGGAATTTCCGGGTATGCCCCTATTTCAACGATGTCCTCATCGCCGGTGAATCTAAACAAAATTTGGCAGACCGACTGTCAGCTGTGCTGAGCAGATTCAGGAAAGCAGGTCTCAAACTACAAAAAGATAAATGCTCAATAGGCGTTCCCTCAACCAAATTCCTCGGCTATAAAATAGATGCCCAGGGAATTCACCCAACCAACTCCAAGATCAAAGCCATCAAAGAAGCCCCCACACCCAAAAACAAACAAGAGTTGCAAGCCTTCCTTGGACTCTTAAACTTCTACTACGCATTTCTTCCCCACAAAGCCACTTTAGCCGAACCCCTACATAGGCTACTGGATAAGGGGAGCCCATGGCTCTGGACGTCACAGCATGACGCCAGTTTTCAAGCCTTAAAGAACATCCTGTGTAACAGTTCCACGGTTACCCTATTCAGAGAGGATCGACCCCTATGCATCGCTTGCAACGCATCCCCATACGAAATAGGGGCAGTCCTCAGTCACTTACAGGATAATGGAATACAAAATCTGATAGCATTCTATTCCAGGACTCTCACTAAGGCCGAAAGAAATTATGCCCAAATAGACAGGGAAGCTTTAGCAATTGTCGCCGGAGTAAAAAAGTTCCATGATTACTTATACGGGAGAAAATTCACCATTTTCACTGACCACAAACCCCTATTAGGCATTTCCACATGGAACAAATTAACTCCACAAATCCTATCACCTAGAATACTTCGATGGTCAACCTTTCTATCGGCCTATTCATACGAACTTGTCCACAAACCAGGAAAGGAATTGGGGCACGCTGACGGGCTGAGCAGGCTGCCCTTACCTAACACAGACCCAGATTCGGCTCCTGCGGGGAATATCCTTGCAATTTCGGAATTGCAAGAATGCCCCTTGTCAGCAAAGGATATCTCCTCTGCCACATCCAAAGATAAAACCTGTAGCAGGGTGCTGCAGTGGGTAACTGCAGGATGGCCAACCACATGCCCTGGACAAGAGTTCCAGGCATATTTCACAAGAAAACAAGAACTATCATCCCATCTGGGATGCATTCTTTGGGGAAACAGGGTAGTAGTCCCAGAGAAACACAGGGAACAAACTTTACACACACTGCACGAGGGACACCCGGGGATTGTCAAAATGAAAGCCCTAGACAGAAGCTACGTATGGTGGCCTAACATTGATAAAACATTGAGGACCATGTCGCAGGATGCTATACCTGCCAATTAACATGACCGGCCCCCCCTCACAGCCCAATACATAGATGGGAAACGACCAAGAACCCATGGTCCTGAGTTCACTTAGACTTCGCAGGACCCTTCCAGGGACAAACTTTCCTCATCGCGGTGGATAGCTATTCCAAATGGCTAGAGGTAGTGCCGGTCAACAGCATCACTACCACCGCCACTGTACAGGTGCTTAGGGGGCTTTTTGCCACACATGATCTCCCAGATGTTTTGGTCACCGATGATGGGCCCCAATTTACTTCTCGTGAATTTCAGATATTCACCAGGGGCAACTCTATTAGGCATGTTACGGCAGCTCCATTCCATCCCTCGTCTAACGGCTTGGCAGAGGTTATGGTGAGATCAACTAAAGATGCCCTCCGGAAAATAATCAAAGGCAACTGGCACCAACACAATTCCTGCTCGCCCAACACAGCACCCCATGCACAACCACAGGAAAATCTCCGGCAGAGCTACGTTGGGGGTGACGGCTCATCACCAGGCTCGACAGGATGCACCCTGATAGAACTAACTCCGACGCTGAACAACCCCTCCCACAAAGGTCCTTTACAAATGGACAAACTGTTTGGGCACGAAACTATGCAGATGGACCTAAGTGGCTCCAGGGGGTTGTCATCGACCAAACCTAATAGACACAGGTCGTAATGGTCACATCCGAAGACATGCCGACCAGTTGAGGAGCCGGAGCCCCCAACACATGCCAGGACTCGCAACCTTGACACCCGAAAGTGACAGGGCCATGCAGCAACCTGACCCCAGACTCTTCAACTGTCCCTTACTACACCAACCAGGACAGGGGGAAGGAGTGCAGGGAAAAGAAACACCTCTGCGTCGCTCCAGCCAAACAAGACAACCACCAGCCTACCTACAGGTCTTCGAATGGGCAGGCAGCAATCAACAACCGAGGGGCAGGGCAGACACCAGTTCGGGGGAAGGGTAAGGGGTGTTATATATTAATGTTAAATATTTATATGTTATATGTTAATGTTATCGTAATATGAGTTAATGTTACAACGGGTGGTTGAGGTAAAATACGGCTGACAGAAACACATGCGGCAGTTTGACAGCTGTCAAACTGCCGCCGGCAAATGCGCAGGCGCGGCAGCTGACAGCTCTCAGCTGCCAGCCTAACTACAAACCACGCAGGCGCAACCACCATGGGGACTTCAAGCTGTCAAACTCCCTGACGCAGCCGATTGGTCCAGTTTCCAGGTGGGAGAAAGCCGAACGTCTGATTGGCTGAGCCAACTTCCAGCTGGCTATAAAAGGAGCTGAAGCCGGCAGAGTTTTGCCGGGTCTACCACAATAAACAAGCAACCTGAGCCTGCTGTCTCCGTGTGATCCTTACACTCTAGCCACTTCAGACCTGACAAGGACACTAAGAACCTTCTTCAAGTACTTAATGGGACTGTGGAAAAACAACACTCACACAAGTGCCCATCAGTTGCAGCATATACCAAGGTAATTTGCTGTTCTGCATAGGCTTGAACCCCCTTAGTCAGATAATCACAAAAAATGGATATGAATACCAATTCAAGAGTGGAACTACCATCAGCCCTCTCTTATACATGGATGACAGCAAGTTGTATGCAAATAATGAACAAGACATCACTGATCCATCTCACACTGATCAATAGTAAAGACATTGGGATGGGATTTAGACTGGAGAAGTATAGTCAGATGGTAGTCAAGAGAGGGAAAATAGTTAAGAATGATAGGGTGGAACTACCAGATGATCACATAGTAGGCATATAGACCAGTTACCTTGGAATCCCAGAGTCATTGTGGGAACCACAATGAGGAGGCAAGGAAAACAGCTACATCCAAATACCACCGAAGGTACTGACAGGTCCTGAAGAGTCAGCTGAATGGAAATAACAAGATCCATGCCATTAATAGGTAGTCTTGCCAGTCATAAGATACCCTGCCAGTATAGTGAACTGGCCAAAGAAGAATAAGTGAGCTGCCAATGTGAGGACCCAGAAGCTCCTCACAAAGTATGAAGGTTTCCACTGCAAGTCCAACACCTAGAGCAGGGTTAGGGAAGCCTGGCTCTTTTATGACTTGTGGACTTCAACTCCCAGAATTCCTGAGTCAGCATGGCTGATTCAGGAATTCTGGGTATCGAAGTCCACAAGTCATAAAAGAGCCAAGCTTCCCCACCCCTGACCTAGAGACTATACGCCACACAAAAAGAGGGTAGTCAGGATTTGGTGAGTATCAAAGCTGCTGTCATGGATGAAACCCAGAAGTACATCAGTAAGAGGGCATCCAAAGTTGAGCAGCTGAGAGAATGTCTGAGGCAGCAGCAGATGTGAGAGAAAGATCAAGTAGAGCAACACCATAGAAGCAGGGATCTACCATACTAGAAAAGACCCAAAATGCAGACGATGTAGTGATGTGCAGGTGTTTGTGTGCATGCACTTATGTGCTAGTGCACATGTATGCACACTGCACATGTTTGAATCAATTTTTGACCCCTGGCAACTGCCTAGATAGGTTTCTGCAGTTTTCTTGGCAACATTTCAAAAGTGATTGTCATTACCTCCTTCCTAGGGCTGAGAGAGAGGGAGTTGCCTAAGATCTAACACTTTTCAGGTGTATGACAGGACTACAGCTCAAAGTCTCCCAATTTCTGGCTTGATGCCTTAACCACTTTGCTAAATTGGCTCTAATAATGCTGCATGTTAAAGTATACTGTGTTGTATTGATTGAAAATTTTAAAATCAAGCAAATGTGCAGTAGTAGCTACAATAAACAATATAGTATGAATTATAGTAAAGCCTTGTGTTAAGAGAAACCCAACAATTAGGTAATATCATCAGTGTTAATCAGAATGGGGTCTACTCTGTTTATATATGGTAGCTTGTATTGCCAGTATTAGTGGTCTTGTGGTTTTCTCCTCGGTAGTTCTTGACTGGGGTTTTGTCTTTTGCTTGATTATTTGTCTGGAGCTCCCTGCTTATCTGGGTGTTGGCAACAATACCCCACTCCCAGTCTCTTTACCATGAGCATGGCTTTTAATACACGAGTGGGTACAATTCTGAGCAAACTATTTTATTACAGGAGCCTCTGCTTTTAATTTCTAGCAATGCTTATAGCAGGGCTCTTCAATCCCAGCCCTTTTATGACTTGTGGACTTCAACTCCCAGAATTCCTCAGCCAGACATGCTGGCTGAGGAATTCTGGGAGTTGAAGTCCATAAGTCATAAAAGGGCCAAATTTGAAGACCCCTGTCTTATAGGAGTTAGGTGCAGCCTAGAGGCAGTACTGTGAGGGAAGCTATTCCAGGACCTAGAGAATGGTGCTTTGCTTTGTAGCATAATAACTTTTTATTTAGCTTCAATAAAAAGGATCTCAAAAAATGAAAGAGACAGGTAAATACCAATGGAGGCATCTACACACATAAGCAAATATAGAAACAAACATTTCAGAAGTAAATATAAAATATCTTTCCCTAAAAGTAATTGCAGCAAAATCTTGAATTTGCTGTTACAGGTATTGGCCAATAGTTGTTGTTGATAAACATTATTCTTATTAATGTGCATCAGTCCTATCCTTTGTGATGCATGAAACAGCCCCTGGGAAGACTGTGAAAAGGAGTGAAGATTACTCAAAACAAATCCCCAAAGATAGATTCAGCTGCAGTATATACCATGAACTCAGTGTGTGAATGATTTACCTAAAAAAAAAAAAAAAAAAATAAAGATCTGTAATCTGCATGTACTCACTGAAGAAGCAGAAAGGGCTATGGCTTCATTATAAATCCCCTTCCATTCTCTTTTCTTTCCTGGAAAAAAAGAAAATATACCCTACAATCCCCGTAATTTTAATTTTAGAAGTGTAAGCAATCAGGTATCAATGTTGATACAGTGCAGGTAACACCCTACAATTGCTAGCTTATGATTCTTTTTCTGCCAAGAGTTTTTTTCCCCCACAAGTTTTTACTAGATTCAAATATGGTTGATTTATTTTAAATTGAAACACATTTTCTCTATAAGAAAATAAACAAATAGAAATATAATTTAGGCAAAGAAGTTAACAAAGAGAAAGCCTCTCCACAATACTAAATAATTCCATTTGCATACATGTGGCTTCCAATCTCCGATTCTGTTATCTCTCATCTCAAGCCAAGAATTTTTCATGTTAAGAATGTTGTGGATTGACCTAAGAAACTTAGTATATTTTGGGGCTCTTAAACTAGCTATCTTTTTCTACCTATGCAAGTTTCACTACCTACATAAAGTAGATTTATAAGAGTGAAAGCCCCAATGTTACAGTTATTAATGATAACCAGCTATAAGTAGTATTTAAAAGAAGCCTCCGAGCTTAAAGGAAACCAAAAGAGTTTATATAAAGGTCCTAGTTAAGTCATGAGGCATAAGACATGTGTAAATAGCCATGACCTTGAATATCAGCAAAATCCCTTCTCAAATGTATTTTTGGCAAGATAGAAGCACAAACATCAACAGCTGTGAGTAGGCAGGAAGCAGGCTTTTCACAGCAAGCACATTTCACTTTTTTGCTGATGTTACTGTACCAGCATACCAGTCCTAACGGTTTTTATGATAAGAAAATTGTGGAAATGTACAGAAGAGGGTTTTACTTTTGGCAAAATATGGCAGACCAAAAGCAAGATCTCAAATTCAAAAGAACCTTTTTTTTTTACTGGAGCAAACTGATTCAGCATCCTGTTTCCCACAGAAGTCAGGTTGATGACTACAAGAAATCCCAAAGTAGATCATACAGACTCCCCTTAAGGGCTGCTTGCCCTTAAGAATTCATGTAACATTGAATATTGGAGGAGCTGCTTAGTTGTCATGGCTAAAATTAGCTGAATCACCAGAAATTTGTCTAATCCAGACATGTCAAACTTGCGACGTCACATGATGTCGTGAGATGTATCGGGACTGTTTTGCCATTGCCAGCAATGCGATGGGTGTGGCTTCCAGATTATGCATCCAGCCCACAGGCCAGCAGTTTGACACCCCTGGTCTAATCCCATTAAGAACTCATATATGATCATGACTATCACTCACCTTTTGGCAATAACTCTTGTAAATTAATGATGTATTGTATGATGAAAAGCTTCCATTTTTTCTGGTATGTATGAACTGTTGCTATACTACAGTCACTAAATCCTGAAGTCCAAAACTGCCTATTGCTCATCAGATTTATTTCATGAGAGAAGAACTTTCTCTTCTTTCCCTACTTTTTTCTTTGATCTCTCCCAGATCATCAAGGTTGCCACCATTCTAAAAATTTTAGGAACTCATAAGCCATCTCAGGTTTCTCTCCAGATGACCAATTTCAACATGAAACATAGTGCAAATAATAACTCTTTCACATGTATAGGTCTTGTGTGTCATTGTGATTTAGCAATCACTACATTGCGTTATCTCATAATATTGTTTGCCAAACTGAGCAAGTATTTTTCCTTTTTTTTTAAAGATGAACAAATATTTTAATATGTTTTTTGCTTATCGAATGTAATAATCTTGAATCAAGCAAGAGTAAATCAAGTTAGATTTCATATTCTTACCATTACACAAAACTAAACAAAATATTGATTTCTTTAGGGCAGGGGTGTCAAACTCAGTTTCATTGAGGGCCATGTCAGCATTATGGTTGCCCTGAAAGGGCCAGTTGCTGTCCCCTTTTTTCCCTCAGGCTTGTCCCACAGAAGCCTCTCTTATTTTATCCTCTTCTTGCCCTCAGGCTTGTCCCACTGACATCTCTCGTCTCTTTCCTATTACCTTCTCTTCCCCCCCTCCCCCATTCCTCCTCTTTCCTGCCAAAATCCTCCTTTTATATCCTCTCCTCTCTCCCCCAGGCATTCACTCACTGCCTGGCTAGCCTTTTCATGCAGTGCTCATCAGCTGCATGTGCTGATTCACACGTCCCCAGCATCACCACAGCTCCAACTGACTCTCTGCCCAAAGACTGCTTATGGCTGTCGACCATCCCCAGGTCACCAGAAGCCCCAATCAGCTGGAGCCGCATGGGACCTCAGCAGAGCCCCAGCAACACTGCAGCTCCAGCTGACTCTCCCCTGAGCTTCTCTGGCACTGCTGCCACTTCAACTCCCCCCCTTCCCCCCACCGCCACATACTCAATCACTTCCTCCTACTAGTCCACTTGGGGCCAGATCTAAAGATATAATGGGACGGATCTGACCTGCGGGCCTTGATATGTCTGCTTTAAGGTTTTTAACTTGGGGAGACATTTGCTATAGTTTTCTTTCCATCTTCCTCTGGACACTGTCTAAGAAGCAGATCATTAGGAAGGGGTTATTTTATTTATTTTAACATCTGTTTCATTGGCTTTTACTATACTGCATGTTCTTCACAATTATCAGAAAGTAGGCCATATAGAACTGTTACACGGTTGATGTAACAGTGTAATACAAATAGGTTATGCCTCAAGACCTAGATGTGTTTTAATATAACCAACCTGCCACAAAGTTCCTGGCTGACAAATTGATAAATAAAATAAGGATCAGACTTTGGCCTTATATGCAAAGCATAACATCCTGTTAAAATTGCAGGAAATGCTTGGATACAACAGCATCTTTGGAAACAAAACAAACTGTGTTGTAATATAGCATATACTTTGCATGATTTATTTAAAATTTGGATTTTCTTCAATGAGAACATAGATTACTTAGCAACATAAGGGGTTTTTTTTATATTTCTTTCCATTATCTTTATTTTTCTTAAACATTGTGAATTGGCTGGCAGAACCTATCCTTGATTATTTCCTTGTCTTGTGGTCAAAACATCAACACTGGGGACAAAGTCCCCATTCTGAATAAATTTTTAAGTGATATTTGCTTTTGTCTTTTTAGGTACTCAACCTGTTTTTAGCTTTACTGCTTAGCTCCTTCAGTGCTGATAGCCTGGCAGGATCTGATGATGATAATGAGATGAACAATTTGCAAATTGCAATTGGCAGAATCACCCGAGGGATTGATTTTGTAAAGAAACATGTCCTCCTCCTGCTTCACAGAGAACTGAAAGAGAAAACAGAGCTATCATCTGAGGAACCAGATGACAGTAAAAAGGAGAACTTTGTTCTCAACCACATGGACACTCTCAACCATGTGGACACAGGCCAGGATTTCAAGTCTGAATACATGGATGGAATAGTAAAAAAAGAGCAACTCATTGATGAACTGGACCAAATGAACTTCATTAATAATCCCAACCTGACTATAAATGTGCCTATAGCATCTGAGGAGTCTGATCTTTATGATGAAACTGATACAGGTGAAGAAACTGCTGATGACACCAAGGTGAGTTCTTTTCCAAAAAGGTTAGTGCAGAGATGCAACTGGTTGGAACTGTTTAAAACATATCCACATTCAGGATCTTTTGATGAGACTATTCTCAGAACTGTTTGTCCAAAAGGTAGGTTGTCTGTCATTACCAATTGCATTATGCACTGAAGACAATTCTAAAACAATTTCTGTTCACAAGGTATGTAGTTTTATGGAGGGAGTGAAATTGGGTAGAACAAAAATTGAATGAGTAGTACTTGAGAGAGAAAAAATAAAGGAGATTATGTCAAGCTACTTCTCTACAGTGGCAACATTTCCAAACATACAGTACATTTCAGTAATGCCATTTTTTTACATAACCCCTCTTACAGCCTTTTAAAAATATCTGCTGTTTTTTAAATGCATCATGTGATGATTATTAACTTCGTATATTAGTAGACTGCTTACATGGAGAGAATCTATGAAGTCACTAGGACTCAAAAATGACTGGATGGCACATAATCACATTATTGGTACCTCCTAGTTGGTGGGTTATATGCAACAGTATGATGACTTACAAGAGAACCTCTAGTTGAGAAATTATTATTTGGTTGTAATTTATATATATAAATAATATTTTATTAGTTTTCTACATTTATAATTGATAAGCACTTAGTAAAGAACATGTTGTCTGGGTCCATTTGTTTTACTTAATAATACACATTAAATTCCTAATCTCTACCCTGTTTTTCCAGCCATTGATAAAATATATACCATATTTGAAAATATTCTTCTTTTTCTTTAATCTTGCTCTATCCATTTCTGCACAATCCAATGTTTTCTTGATTAACTCTTTTTCAGATGGTGTTTCTTCATTTTTCCAATACTGAGCAAATACAATCCTTGCTGCTGTACAAAGCAACACTTTCTTTAGCATATTTTCCTGATAATATGCCTAATAAAAATAGTTCTGGTTTAAAATCTGCATGTTTTCTTAACATTTTTTCCAGCCAGATATGTATTTTTGTCCAATTTTTTTTTGCTTTCAGGCATGTCCACTAAAGATGATAGAAAGTGCCTGGTTTTTATTACACTTCCAACAGTTACTAGACATGTTTTTTAACATGTTTGCTAATCTCGCATCTATAAAACATTTTATATAAATTTTCTCTATAAGCAGTTGCCATTGTCAATTTATAATTTCTTTCCCAAAGATTTTGTCATTTTGCTAATTCTATATTATGTCCAAAATCTTTTGCCCATGTTATTATTGTTTCTTTCACTTGTTCATCTTCCATTTTTACATTTAATAGAAAATTATACAGTTTCTTAATCAGCTTTTCTTCTGAAGTCAACAGCATCTGATCAAACATTGTCTGGTCTTTATAAAAACCATGTATTTTAGCATCATTCTCATATCTCAATTGTATTTGCAATTGAGGCCACCATGATAAATCAATACCATGATCTTCCAACGCTTGTTTAGATTTTAATTTCCCTTTAGTATTTAAAATAAAATATTTAGTATTTATAAATAAAATTAAATTAAATTAAAAAATTAAAATATCTTTATAGGTTACAATTTTCTCAAAATTAGTTAAATTTGGGTGAACAAAAGCTTCCATTGTTGAAAGCCATCCTGGTATTTTCATATAAATTTTAGCTTTTATCTTTTCTCATACTAAAAGTAATGCATTCCTTACATAGTGATTTTAGAAGTATCTATGAATTTTATTCTTCCCATGCCATACAAAGGCATGCCATCCTAATTATAAATCATGTCCTTCTAAGTATAATAATCTTTTATGTCTAAGGTTTATCCATTCTTTTAGCATGTTAAAGCACATGTTTGATAGTATAAGACCCAATCCGTTAAACCAAATCCTTCATTTTCTTTAGATTCCTGTAGCATTTTAAATCTAATTCTGGCTTTCTTCCCTTACCAAATAAATTTCAAAATCAGTGTCAAAATTAGATTGTCAAAAAAAAATTCTCTTTTTTTATGAGTACTGTTTGAAATAGGAAAAGCAATTTTGGTAAGATATTCATTTTTAGAGTAGCAATTGAGATATATTGTTCAAAGTGGGCCAAAATCTTATTTGTATTGCACCCTTGAATGTAGCAGGAAATGCTGAATATAATGTGGGTGTTGTTAAAGTAACCTAATATGCTTTTTTTTTTCTCCTAGCAAAATGTGTTATATGAATGTCATGATTAAATAATATCATAACGGGCAGCAAAAGTCAATATACAGGAGCCTATTTAATTATGATATAAAATAGATTGAGAACATAAGAGAGGAGTATAGGAAAAATCATGAATTAAGTCAGACATGTTAAACTTGCGATATCATGTGACATCATGCAACGTATCAGGACGGTTTTTCCATTGCCGGCAATGGGGTTGGTGCGGCTTCCGGATGACGCATCTGGCCCATGGGCCGGCAGTTTGATACCCCTGAATTAAATGAAATGGAAGAAAAATTGGTATATTTTGTGTTTGTGAAGTTAAGAGAAAGGTGAATAGTGTAATTAATCTTGAACAATGAGGTTGATGGATGCATGATGAAAATGGTGAAGCTTTAATTATGAATGAAGGGATTAAAGGGTACTTAAAAAAAAACCCCTACATACTGGTTATTATCTAGTTGTAGTGAGTACAAACAAATTCTTAGATTTACGATAGCTGCAGAGATGGACTGCAAAATTTTGAAGGAACACGACTAGGGAAAAAAGGTTATTCTATTAGAAAGATTGAAGAATGCATCTTTTTTTTCACCTAGTGTCAGAAGAGGATCTTACAGGGAAAGTGGACATGGGGAAAAAATGGAAAGAAGTGACAAAAATCTAAAATGAAAGTTGAGTGTCCTGACTAAAAGGTAGAATAAGTCACCTGTAGAATATATGGAAATATGATAAAAAAAAAAAGATGTGGAACTGTCTAAAATTACCACTTATGACTGTGAAGTCACCAAATAGAATGTATGATAAGGGATCTTTGGTGCAATTAGGAAGAAGTTTGGATGAGGAAAAACACTTTTAAAAAATACTGCAGAAATGTGGATAGAAGGAAGATACTGTACAGTATAATAAGTCTAGCAACAAAAGAACAGTTGTAATGTATAGTGTTAAAGAAAGCAAGACTAAAAGAGGCAGAAATAATGTAATGCTGATCTTGCTGATTCTCATTCTTAAAAGGTAAAAAGTCAGCTTAAATGAAATGACCAGTGCACCATTTATAAATAAAAATCATCTTTTATCATCCTGCTGCAACTTGGTCCTGAGCTCATGCCCACCTTCAATCAAGCACACTCCAGTCTTTCTCACCAGAATCTCACTAGGCATCTTTTCTGTCCCTCTTTATGGCAGAACTGCCACCAGGCTGCTGAGGAAAAAACCTGAAGTGACCATTTTATTAACACATTAAGGTATTTTAGTAAAAGTCATAACCTGCCTTTTCATGACCTGCATCTCATTTCACCAATTGCATAGACTGGCTAGAATGAAGTAGGATTTAAATTGGGATGAGGCCGCAGGGGAGAAGGGAGAGGAAGATAGGCCAGTTATTCATAGGCAGGTTAAATGGAAAATAGACTTTTTAAATTGTAAGCTTTTTAGAATCAAGCATGTGGGATGAGCAGCTATATAAACTGAATGAATGGATGAACAAATGAATAAATAATTGCAAGTACATTATCAATTAACAATTGTACTGTAATAAAAACCCATTGTGTTTGTTGAGACTTTGTGAAATTGCTGAAATCTCTTGATGTTTGTGAGTTTAAGAATTTCTCACCCAACGGTGTTGTAAATGATGTGTACTTTTCCAAAACTCTTTTTGCTGTTCCAAAATAGGTATATAAAGTCTTTTAAGAATCTGAAATCTGTTGCTACTATTTTGTTCTTGTTTTGAGCTCCAATTTCAAATTTGTATTCATCAATTATTTTATGTAAGATTTGTCTCATTTGTCCTATGTAGAATCCAGAGAGGTATTGCTGGCAGATTACAGCATATATCACATTAGAGGAAAAGTATGTGAAGATATCTCAAACCTCATTTGTGTCCTCCTAGTGCTTTTCTTATAGATGTTGGAGCAAGATAGATACCTGGATCTGTTACTAGACTGGTTTCTATAATTCCATCAGATTTTCTAAATTGGCTGTTCCTATTTACAGCCAGCAGAGCTGTCTCTATATTCAATTCTGATATCCTAGACCACCTTCCTCCCCACATCTTTTTTAACCTGCACCTAACTTCCACCTTTAACCTGCACCTATCCAAACAAAACAGTCTTCTAACTAGCATAATAATAATAATAATAATAATAATAATAATAATAATAATAATAATAATAATAATAATAATAATAATAATAATAAGTAGTAGTAGTAGTAGTAGTAGTAGTAGTAGTAGTAGTTGGAAGGGACCTTGGAGGTCATCTAGTCCAACCCCCTGCTCAGGCAGGAAACCCTATACCATTTCAGACAAATGGCTGTCCAGTCTCTTCTTAAAAACTTCCAGTGTTGGAGCATTCACCACTTCTGGAGGCAGGTTGTTCCACTGGTTAATTGTTCTAACTGTCAGGAAGTTTCTCCTTAGATCTAGGTTGCTTCTCTCCTTGATTAGTTTCCATCCGTTGCTTCTTGTCCTGTTTTCAGGCGCTTTGGAGAATAGCTTGGCTCCCTCTTCTTTGTGGCAGCCCCTGAGATATTGGAACACTGCTATCATGTCACCCCTCACCCTTCTCTTCATTAAACTACACATACCCAATTCCAGTAACCGTTCCCTATATGTTTTAAACTCCAGTCCCCCAATCATCTTTGTTGCTCTTCTCTGTACTCTTTCTAGAGTCTCAACATCTTTTTTACATCATGGTGACCATGGTGGATGCAGTATTCCAGGTGTGGCCTTACCAAGGCATTGTAAAATGGTATTAGTACTTCACTTGATCTTGATTCTATCCCTCTGTTAATGCAGCCTAGCACTGTGTTGGCCTTTTTGGCAGCTGCAGCACACTGCTGGCTCATATTTAAGTAATTGTCCTCTAGGACTCCGAGATCCCTCTCACAGTTACTACTATTGAGCAAGGTACCCCCTATACTATACCTGTGCCCATTACATTTTTTCACTTTCATATCAATATCCCATTCCTTAACTTTTCCCCTGTTTTCTCAGTTTACTCTTACTTAGCTGATGAAAGCAGGAATCTTCCTCTCCTGCCCTCCAGGAGGTCCTCCTTTTTAAGTCTGAGTTTCAACCAGACTACCCTGATCCTGGGTATTGTTGCTTTCTCAGTGATAGTGCTCTCAGTGACAATCCGACCATTACTTTTTAGCTACCACTGAGTCAATATATTTCTGTGCCACCCAGCTTAGATGTTAATGAATCACATTTTTCTTCCTTCCTGACAGTTTGTTACTTCCTTTTTCTTTCTCACAAATGACATGTTTACTTTTTGTCTGCTTTTCTCTCTGGTCCAAACCTCTTTAATCCAGCTTTGCCCTCTTCTTATTTTTCTTGCCATGCCACAACTCCATAAACTCTTCAGTAATTGAAAAATTCCTATCAACAGCACCCCTCCAAACCACCTTCTTTCATCATCTCTTTCTTCTAACCATTATATTTTTCCTAGTTGTTTTTTAACAGTCAACTGACTGCTTCCAGCCTGCTTCACTGTCGCTTTTTGCCCACTGTATGGTATATTAATATAGACACTTGCCAGCTTTAGTGGAAAGTCATAATGTTTAGAACTCCCTTCTTTTCTAGTACCTGATTTTTCTCTTATCTCTCAGGAACTAGGGCATAATGCATTACTCAGTTACCATTAGTGCACACAAAGAGACTCACAAAATTGATAGGGGTGGAGGGTTAGCTACTTTTCTTGATACTCCAGGAGCCAAAGGAAAATTGTAGTGGGCTCCTGAGCAGTGACATATTTTAGGCTTCCATAACAGTAGATGGGATATTAAGGATGCTTTCTAGGTTCCAGTGTAAGATTCTAATTGGACAGCAATGAAATGGGCACCGAAAGAGATGGAAGAGTCTCAGACTCTGCAAATAAGGAGACAATCATATAATTAAGGAGATAAGAAGAATGAATAAGAAAGCATTACATATCAAGGCAATAACACGAATCCTTGAGCCAAATGGGAGCAGTAAAGAAAAAGAATTATATTCTGATAGAAATGAAAAAAATCATATTTCTTGGATATCAGGCTATAACAGCAAGCTTTTATGTCTGCTGTTATCTACAGAATAGGTTATCATGAAGTCCATAGAAATAACACTATTCAGAGAATTTGGATCCAAAGCATAAACAAACATTCAAAAATAAAAGAACTGAACTGTAGAATTGAAGAAGGGATACTTGTTGGTAAGATTATAGCTTAAAAAAGGAAGTAAAATCCTGGAAGGAATATAAAAAGCAATGAAGAAATATAGCACGGAATACTTTGATAATGATGAGAATCTAGATGGTATAATCAATGTCCATCCAAGTAGAGGGGAAATCTGGGTAGCACCAGCAAAGAGAAAAATAAACTTTATAGATTCCAGCCAAAGTCACTTCACAATTTTTCCTAGGGTATCAATTCAGTCTTAAAATACCAGAAATGTTTGCATGGAGAGCCCACCACCCAAGGTTTATAATCCCATGGTCAGAGATGATCTTCTGTGTAATCTTAATACTAGATCAGGGCTTTTCAACCAGTGGTACGGGTACCACCTGTGGTACATTGGCACCTGGCACGTGGTATGTGACCATCCTAAAAAAGTGGTAGTGGGGGAGGGGAATGAGCTGAACTGGTGGCAGCACCGCACAAGCCTGATCGAGAGATGGCTGGAGCTGCAGGGCTGTCAGGACTCAGCAGAAGCGCCAGGATCAGCTCCAGGCTCCAGCTGGAGCTCGGTGCCGATCCTGGCGCTTCTGAGCCCAGAAGAAGCACCGATCAGCTGGAATGTTGCAGAATCTCCAGGGTCTTGTGATTTACATTCAGATGCTTGGCAATTGATTCTGTTCATGATGGTCACAGTGTCCCAGGGTCATGTGAAGTGACCAAAACCTGCTGTAACCACCCAGCAGATGGAATAAAAACCAAACACCCACCCCCCCCCCCCCCTGCCAATCCTCAACAGAAATACTCACAACAATGAAAATCTTGGACAGGAGGAAGAGTGCCGCCGGGCAGGCAGGCAGTTGTCTTGCTCGGCTGTGGCTTGGGGGGCACTTTTTTCAGTGCCATTGAAACTTTGAACAGTTATTAAGCGGACTGTTGTAAGTCGAGGACTACTTGTACTTCATCACTTTTTTCCTTTTTTTTTTTTTTTGGTCATCAAGTTTTTGACACCTTGCTAGGCAACTGGTGGTACTAGGATGTTGCCATATCCAAAAAGTGGTACAATGGGTGAAAAGATTGAAAAGCCCTGTACTAGATCACATTAAAGTAGATTCAGCAAGTTTCTTTAATTCATAGGTTTCTCTGTTTTTCCCTTTCGCAGTCATTTATAATTTAAACTTGAAAAATTATGCATACTGATGAATTTACATAATAATAATAATAATAATAATAATAATAATAATAATA
>JAKJMR010017622.1:297918-363004 GCA_024449315.1 Daboia siamensis
AAGGTCATCTAGTCCAACCCCCTGCTCAGGCAGGAAACCTTATACCATTTCAGACAAATGGCTGTCCAGTCTCTTCTTAAAAGCTTCCAGTGTTGGAGCATTCACCACTTCTGGAGGCAGGTTGTTCCACTGGTTAATTGTTCTAACTGTCAGGAAGTTTCTCCTTAGTTCTAGGTTGCTTCTGTCCTTGACTAGTTTCCATCCGTTGCTTCTTGTCCTGCTCTCAGGTGCTTTGGAGAATAGCTTGACTCCCTCTTCTTTGTGGCAGCTGCTATCATGTCACCTCTCACTCTTCTCTTTGTTAAACTACACATACCCAATTCCAGCAACCGTTCCCTATATGTTTTGGCCTCCAGCCCCCTAATCATCTTTGTTGCTCTTCTCTGTACCCTTTCTATAGTCTCGACATCTTTTTTACATTGTGGTGACCAAAACTGGATGCAGTATTCCAGGTGTGGCCTTACCAAAGCATTGTAAAGTGGTATTAGTACTTCACGCAATCTTGATTCTATCCCTCTGTTAATGCAGCCTAGCACTGTGTTGGCCTTTTTGGCAGTTGCAGCACACTGCTGGCTCATATTGAAGTGATTGTCTACTAAGACTCCGAGATCCCTCTCACAGTTACTACTATTGAGCAAGGCACCAGCTGTACTATCATCCAGACAAACTTTTATTTTATTATCCTGTTCTCCGGGATGTCTTTGAAGTATGGAAGTATGTAGACTTAGGCACTTCCATACACAGTGTCAGTGCAGATTTTAAAATGATTGTAAAAACACAATCAAACTATTTTGCAAATAGGGGTATAATATTTCAGAAGCTGATGGGACAAATCTCTTTCTCGGAATTTTTTTTCTCTAGTGCCTTTGAGGGAATGGGAAATCTGCATTTAATTCCTGAAAAAGAGGGATAGCTATAGTCAATTTGTGATAAGAAAAACAATCTTCTGCACATGCATACATTTCTATTAATATTCCATAACCTGGCACCTTCTTCTATCATATGTGCCTCTTTCTTCCTCCTCTTTCTTTCTCTGACTTGTTTGATGACTGTTCTTGTAGTAGAAGAGCAAGTGAGATGAGCAGAATTTAGAATATTCAGATGCTTTGCATTGTTAATAGATCTGTTTCCCCAAATGGTATCAAGGTAGGAGAACTTATGCAGACTAATTTTGTTGGCCAAACATTAATATATAGACAATGGATGTTTGTAAGACCAGTAGGGCATAAATCATTTTAACCAGGATGATTCCAGAAGCTTTAAGTACAGCAAATTCTGAACTAAATATAAAAACTATTTCACACCATAGACAGTCATGTGAGTCTCTTCCATAGCTTACAGTTTTATTTGGCTGCTAATTGTCAGGCAGAAAGAATCAGGACCATTCATAAGGTTGCAACATAGAAGACTTATCCAAGCCTATATACAAGAATTAGGTCAACTAAACTTTGACATTAAATTGGTGCTAATGAAATTCAGGAAGGGTTGGAGTCCATGTGGGAATGCAATGGTTCTAAGCTGATGACCCATTTAACTCCGCCTGGCTCCAACTCTGCCTGCTCTTCTCTTACATCAGTATAAAACTGTATGGAAAAATGTGAGATGTTTATACAGAAAACAATCTCTTGCAAGAGGTAAAATCCAGTTCTGGTGCCAATGTGATTGAGAATGCTTTAGCTATAGATTCCTATAAAATACTATTAATTCCCTATTACATCTATGCTTGTGAAATTTCCAAGGATATATGGCTGCTTTCTATGAGAAAGAGAGTACCAAAGTGATAGGCAGTTAACCTAGTGAGATCAGTGTCTCTGTATATGACTAATGCATTCATCTATTTGGTAAAGATTTTCCTCCTACTTTGGCATATATTCCCATATGTAGAAACCAATGGATACACAGATAAATTCACACATCACACATAGATGTTATTTCTTTTTGCTAATACTTTTATGGTAAATTATTTTTTATTAATATCCATATGCTCAATTTGATTTCATAAATAGACAAATATATTTGGAACTGAGATCCTTAAGTTATCTTTAAATTAGAAAGGGAACTCTTAGCTAGTTATGTTGGGAGTACTAAAAGTTGAAGTTGAACAAAATCTGGAAAATTTTAAGTTCTCTGTCCATATTATTTTCTAAGCATAGTACAATTTATTCAAAGTTGGTTTTGGTTTTACAAATATATATGCTGGTTCACTTTATTTGCATAAAAGCTGGAGGATTTGGGAGCACTTATTCTGATGTATAGAGATACTGTATTATTTTTAAAGTTCTTGACTGAATAATTCTTGGTTCTGAATGTTTACAAATGTGGTTGAGATGTATTGAAATACTCTTTATTATATCAGCTACATATTTCATAATGGTCCATCTAATTGTTTTGATCATTGACATACATTGGGTCAATATGTTGCTATTCTCAACTGGGCTGATGGGTGATGCTGAGTTAGGAAATGTAGTTAATGTTTTCAGAACTTTGGTAGTAGAAGAACCATAGTTCAAACAACATTGACAATGATGGGATCTAAAATTAATTAAATAGGTGCTTAAAGATTTTATCTCTTGAAATGCTGTAAACCCCCAAATTCTGGAGCAGATTTTAGGCCTGGACACTCAGGAGTACTCAGGGCAACCATAATATTAATACTGCTGGATGTTGTGAGTTTTGGATGTCAGCAATTAAAAGTAGAATATATAGAGAGGAATCCTTTTAAGCACATGTAAATTATAAGCCAGCTTTCATATATAAATGCACTCTCAAGAACTGGAGCATTTAAATAGAAATGATGGGAATTTTAGGAGATACCAAGTTGAAGACGCTGCTGTGTGGTTAATATCTGTCCCTGTTTTCAATGTTATTGTTTACAATAAATGATGATAAATAAAACAAAGTCATGAACATTTATAGACTGTTTTTTCCTGAGCTACTAAGAGCCTACAATCAGTGTCCTGCACTTGTAGATATTAGTGCTTGAAATTTTGGAGATAGGAATTCCAACTCAGGCACTCCAGCAAAATCCTGAAGCCTCAGTATTCTCTGAATTTAGAAATAAAGCTGTTTGGGAGCTTCTTTCCTAATGTCAAGGCTTAGGAGCAGGAGAACAAGCTTCCTAAATATAAAGAGAAGCTAAAAGCTTTTTAAGAAGCACATTATCAATGATGCAGCTGATAGCAGATTTCCCATAGAGTAATGTTTATGAGAATAGGACTGTATTAAAGCGACACCTAGTGGCATATTCTAAATAAACAACAACAAATAAATACATGCACAATTATTTATAGTTTATCCCACATATATTCTCCTTCCCTTAAAACATGTTTTCTTAAACATTAGCATCAATTATACAGTTGAAGCTCTGTAATTAAAATGACACCTTTCCTAACATTCTACCATGTTATTTGCTCCAAGAATTTTATTTATTGTAATCTAAAAATGCCAGGTTTAGCAAGTATATAATTTGATAGAGACTATGAATCAGTTTAAAAAGAGATATAAGTTTAGCAGAATTTCAGAGAAATCTGCAAAACATTAGTAAGCAGCTGAATTGTAATGAACTTGAGCTATCATACTCTTTGTCATCTTATTTGTGCCTGCCAAAATTTCCTTCCTTCCTTCCTTCCTTCCTTCCTTCCTTCCTTCCTTCCTTCCTTCCTTCCTCCCTTCCCTTCCCTTCCCTTCCCTTCCCTTCCCTTCCCTTCCCTTCCCTTCCCTTCCCTTCCCTTCTCTCTCCTCCCTGGATATTTATTTGTTTCATAGGTACAGATTTTTATCTTGCTACATTTTTTTTCACTTTATTGCATGCTGATTACAGTTTCACAATAAACATGATAGAATTAAAACAATATGCAAGCAAAAAAAAAACAAATAAAGGAAAGAAAAGTAATAAGAACAACAAGACATTCAGATTGAAGGTATATGAAGATTCTTTGAAAAAGTTTATTTTTTAATAGCTCACCAAAAATTCCAGGGAGGGGGCCATGCTGATTTCAGTGAGGAGACCATGCTACTACAGAGAAGCAACACCTATATTATCTAATACATTTGGTTGCATATGATTGGAGGACATAGTCCTATGGCTATCCAGGTCCCAAGTCATTTAAGACTTTTACAGTATAGGTTAACATTTAAAATTGAACTTGGAACAGTACTGGTAATCTGTGTCGGCCTTACAATATAAGTGTAATATTCTCCCAATGCCAGGGACCAGTTAAGACAGGGGCCACCATACTCTGAACTAATGATAATTTCCAAGTAATTTTAGAAGCAGTCCAGGCAAAGCACACTGTAGTAATTTAAGTGGTGAAGCATGTTGCTAGGTCTTCTTATATCAGGTAAAGATGCAATTGGTACACCAAAGAGAACCCCACGTACAAAGAACAAGTCCATCTTGTTTGCATTCAGTTTGAGTCTATTCAAATGGGTTCCTGTCATTATCCATTCATCAGAGTAGAATATCAACAGCATTTCCCCACAGCCCAGGCTAACACTTTAGATTATACCCAATGTATCACAGTCACAAAAGCCACTGAGAGTCAAAAAGACAAAGTCAGATGTACTACCACTATCCTGGTTCAAACACAGATCACCCAAAAGAACAACCAATGCTGTCAGAATCCATTTACCGTATTTTTCGGACCATAAGACGCACCGGACCATAAGATGCACCCAGTTTTTAGAGCAGAAAAATAAGAAAAAAAAAATATTTCTCCTTCTCTCTCTCTCCCTTTCTTTCTCTCTCTTTCTCTCCCTCCCTCTCCCATTGTCCCTTCCTTCCTTCCTTCCTTCCTTCCTTCCTTCCTTCCTTCCTTCCTTCATTCATTCATTCATTCATTCATTCATTCCTTCTCTCCCTCTTTGTCCTTCCCTCTCTGCATTAGAGCAGTACCCACGGAGGCGGCCCTGCAGCCTGGCTTTCTCTTGCAGAAAGCAAGCTGAAACAGAGCGAGGGAGATTGCCAGAAATGCGAATCGGCTGATCTCGCGCTCCTGCAAACTCCCTCGCTCGGTTTCAGCTTCCCTTGCTACAAGAGAAAGCAAGCTGAAACGGAGTGAGGGAGATTGCCAGAAATGCGAATCGGCTGATCTCGCGCTCCTGCAAACTCCCTCGCTCGGTTTCAGCTTCCCTTGCTAAAAGAGAAAGCAGGCTGAAACGAGGCAGATTGCAGCAGCACGAGATCAGCCGATTCGCATTCCTGGCAATCTGCCTCACTCCGTTTCAGCCTGCTTTCTCTTGTAGCAAGGGAAGCTGAAACCGAGCGAGGGAGAGTGCAGGAGCGCGAGATCGGCGTTTCTCAGCACGTGCCGATTCGTGCTCCTGGCAATCTCCCTTGCTTTCCACTTGCGGAAGTTGGGGCTGGCCATACGTATCACCTTCGGACCATAAGACGCACCCTTGTTTCCCCCCACACACACTTTTGGGAAAAAAAGTGCGTCTTATGGTCCGAAAAATACGATATATCACATTCATAAATGTATGTTTAAAATATCCCCCCCCCCATGGATTCTGCCATCTACCGAGGAAGGAGGAGCGCATGTGGATTCAGCCTGCCTTAGATTATTTCAAAGACCAAGGGAAACCTTTTGAACTGGGGGAACAAAAGGGAGGGTTAGGGAAGAAGGCATCTGGCCTGTGTCTCCATTTGAATCTGTAAAGGAAGAAGGCAACAACCATAAAGATTTGAAGTTCCCTTTTTCCCACGAAAGGGATGACACGAAGTAAAATGATGGGGGGCTGACCAAATGGGGTTGAGGGAAGGGGGGTTAAACCGGGAACTCTTTATAAAGTTTCAATCTGTAAAACAATACCAAGTCCTGTCTTGTATTTCCACAACCAAGCATGTCCTAGTAAAATTCCTTTTGGACTAGAACTGAGTTTGGTTTTTCTAAGACGTGGATTGGGGTGGGTCCTGACAAATTTCATCTCAGATTCACATCGCAAAATTGAATCCAGACTGAAAAGTTTCAAGATATTTGGGAAATGTCACTGAAGGAAGGAGAAATCATCAACAGATAGCCATTTCTCATGGATACAATTCAGAAAATATTGTTTTGCAATCTGCTTCGGAGTTAAATGGCTGGGAATTAAGGGATACCATCAAGTTCACATTCATAATGCAGCGTTTTAAGAGCATAAAGTTCAACCAAGCCTTATTTCTTAGGTTTATACATTAAATAACCAGTTTGGGGGATTTTTTTTTTACTATATTGGAAATATTAAGACTTGTTAGAACCCTCATTTTATAATTCTTTCTGCTTTAGTTGTTAGTTCCGCCATTCTCCTGGGGGGGGAGGGGGAAAAAGGGCTTGTAGTGTTTGTAGTGCATGCTTCCTCTGTCTGCTTTGATGTACCCTCTTTGGAGTGTGAACGGAATGCCTTGGGGCCATCTGCCTTATTTCGGTATGGAGGGAGGAAACTGAGAAGACCTGAGAACCTTGAGAGAGGTACCTTATTGGCTTATTTCCCACAGCTCATTGTCACCCATGGTTTGTCCTGTTTGAACAGACCAGATGGACAGTTGGGGTGGGGTTTCTATTTCACGCTTTTACTTATTGATTTGGGCGGGAAGCTCTCAGATCCTGCTTAGATTTCCTGCTGTCTGTACCTGCCAATAAAAGTTCCTTTTGAAATGATGCAATTTTCAAGAGTTCTGCTTTCTTGGTAGGGAAACAGAGGCGAGTCCTTCCATTAGATAGGATCTGCAAAGTGGTCAACCTGGAGGACAATTCCTACCAGGGAGACTGTGCAAGATAATGTCAAACCACGGCAGTGAGAAGAGGGAAAATGAGCACTTGGAGGAGGCCCCTCTGGAAGTTTGCCTGACTAGCAGCAGCTCGGACTCCGCCAGCTGAGGCAGACACCTGTGAGAAACCGAGATGGTCGATCAGAGTGGTAAAAAAGGATGACTGGGACATAAAAGCCAGAAAAGTAACCCTCAAATGTGGCAGCCATCAAGCCGGATGGAAGTGCAAGATGGAGAGATCACTCATTATCAGTGAAGAGGAGGGTGAAAGGCCAGCATGCTCCAACTGCTTTCTTAAGCAAGCTATCAGCATGCTGATGGAGGCATTCAAAAACCTCCAGGAGGAAGAAGCTGACCCCTGCTGCAGCTCAGTAACCATGAGACGGGACGAGGAAGAAAAGATCCAGGAGACTGGGCTTGTGAACCCCGGCCCTTCTACTAGTGCTTCAGAAACATCTGGAGTGGCAGCTGAGGCTGCCACCCTAGCCTGTGTCACCCCAGCTGGAGGAGACAGATGCTGGGCCAGAAGGAGGAGAGCTCATTAACCTGACTGAAAAGTCCCAGCCCTGGGGGTAAAGTACAATGAATCTCCCCAGCAGTTGGGCTTCTTCCTAGCCCATGTCCTGAGCTACATGCACAAACCCCTGGGGACTGTGGATGCATCAAGATTGTAACCATGGCCCTGGAAGGCACAGCAGCCAGGTGGATGGTGACCCTGCATAATGCTAACACACCCAAACTCCAGAACTTTAACCTGTTCATGGTGACCCTGAGATGGAGGTTCAAGGACCCCCTAGCAGATTGGAAAGCTAGGGAATGCATCAAGACAGACAACTGGTGGCTGAGAACACTGAGGAATTTTGGGACCTGGACAGCCGTCTCAACTGGTCAGAAGAAATTCTGATTGGCCTCTTCAAATATGGGCTGAACAACAACCTCTACAAGGCTTGCATCACCCAGAGGGCCCAGCACGCCTTCACGGTTGGTACATTGTGGCTAAAGAGGCAGAAATTGACCTGACACCTAGCCAACAGTAACTTGGTCGAATCTGTAGGCATTCCCCCCCCCCAGAAGGGAAGAGTGAGACGGCTAAGCCCCCAATTGCAAACCTATGCTCAACTGCCTATTTCAGATGTGGTAAAGAAGGCTACTGAGCAGCTGAGTGCCATTCAAAGGCATCAATCCTGAGGGCAGACTGAATCAGAGGGGGAAAACCCAGGAAAACGCCACTGCATCCCCAGAACACTGCTATGAAAGGCGCTGAGATTGTAGAGGTCCAACCCTCCAAAACTCAGGGAGGGGAAACTCTGGCCGCACTGGAGAAACCATCGGAAAGCACTGAGAGCAACTCACATGATGGCCTCCTGGTAAATGGACCCCTCGTGCTCCTCACCAGACCCATAGAACTGTTCAGTCCAGAGATGGAAGAGAAAGTAGTCCTTAGAGCTCTAATAGACTTGGGTTGCACCTATTGCCTAATCAGTCCAACCCCAGTGGGGAATTTGGGGATTCCGGTCAGGAGACTGAAGAAACCCATTTCCTTTGGCCAGTTAGATGGGTCCATTTCAGGGGGAGTTCCAGGCACCCTGGGCACTCAGCCAATTGAACTCACAATGGGGGATCATACAGAGACTCTGGTTTTTATTGTAGCCCCTGGCATGGAATGGCCTCTGATTTTGGGGATGATGTGGTTAAGAACTTGGAATCCGAGAGTAATTGAAGAATGGGAGAATTGAGGTTCCTGAAAAGGAAGGCTGTGGCACAGGGCAGGGAGCCAAAGCAAAAAGGGGGGAGAAGGTCCAAGGTGGTGGCAGCAGTGAGTATGGGGTGTTAGAAGGCATACCTAAGGAGTACTGAGATCTGGCCAAAGTTTTCAGTGAGGAGAGGTCCAATGAACTACCTCCTCATCAACCCACTGACTGTGCCATCAAAATTCTGCCAGGATCTAAGCTGCCCAAGCCCAAGCTCTATTTGATGACTCCTAGAGAGCTCGAGCAGCTGCAGAAGTTCATTGAAAAGAATTTGGCATGGGGATTTATTCAGCCAGCACAGTTGAAGACAGCTGCCCCTGTGTTATTCTGGGAGAAAAAAGATAGATCTCTTCACCTATGTGTGGACTCTGAACATTGTTTTTGAGCACAATGTCTACCCCTTGCCATTAATGAAGGACATGCTAGCTCATCTTTCCAAAGGGACAACATTCTCCAAATTGGATCTAATTGTTGTTGTTAACTGCGAAGTCGTGTCCGACCCATTGCGACCCTATGGACAACATTCCTCCAGGCCTTCCTGTCCTCTACCATCTTCTGGAGTCCATCTAAGCTCACGCCTACTGCTTCAGTGACTCCATCCAGCCAGCTCATTCTCTGTCGTCCCCTTCTTCTATTGCCCTCGATCTTTCCCAGCATTAGGCTCTTCTCCAGTGAGTCCTTCTTTCTCATTAGGTGGCCAAAGTATTTGAGTTTTAGCTTCAGGATCTAGCCTTCTAAAGAGCAGTCAGGATTGATCTCCTCTAAGACTGACCAGTTTGATCGCCTTGCAGTCCAAGGGACTCGCAGGGGTCTTCTCCAGCACCATAGTTCAAAGGCCTCAATTCTTTGGCGCTCAGCCTTTTTTATGGTCCAACTTTCACTGCCATACATTGCAACTGGGAAGACCATAGCCTTGACTATACGTACTTTTGTTGACAGGGTGATGTCTCTGCTTTTTAATGTGCTGTCTAGATTTGCCATGGCTTTCCTCCCGAGGAGCAAGCGTCTTTTAATTTTTTGGCTACAGTCCCCATCTGCAGTGATCTTGGAGCCCAGGAAAATAAAATCTGTCACTACCTCCATTTCTTCCCCATCTATTTGCCAGGAATTGAGAGGGCCAGATGCCGTGATCTTGGTTTTCTTAATGTTAAGTTTCAACCCAAGTTTTGCACTCTCCTTCTTCACCCGCAACAAGAGGCTCTTTAGTTCTTCTTCACTTTCTACCATTAGAGTGGTATCATCTGCATATCTAAGGTTGTTGATATTTCTTCCGGCAATCTTAATTCCAACTTTTGATTCATCTAGCCCTGCCTTTCTCATGATGTGCTCTGCATATAAGTTAAATAGGCAGGGCGACAGTATACAGCCTTGCCGGACTCCTTTCCCAATTTTGAACCAATCAGTGGTTCCGTGTCCAGTTCTCACTGTTGCTTCTTGACCCGCATATAGGTTACTCAAGAGACAAATAAGATGATCTGGTACTCCCATCTCTTTAAGAACTTGCCACAGTTTGTTATGATCCACACAATCAAAGGCTTTAGCATAGTCAATGAAGTTCCAGATGTTTTTCAGAAAAACATCTGGAACTCTCTAGCTTTCTCCATGATCCAGCGTATGTTGGCAATTTGATCTCTAGTTCCTCTGCCTCTTCGAAATCCTGCCTGTACTTCTGGTAGTTCTCGATCCACATACTGCTGAAGTCTAGCTTGTAGGATTTTAAGCATGACTTTATTAGCATGAGAAATGAGTGCAATGGTGCGATAGTTTGAACATTCTTTGGCACTGCCTTTCTTTGGAATTGGAATGTAAACTGATCTTTTCCAATCCTGTGGCCACTGTTGAGTTTTCCAAATTTGCTGGCAAATTGAGTGTAGCACTTTTACTGCATTGTCTTTTAAGATTTTGAATAGCTCAGCTGGAATACTGTCACCTCCACTAGCTTTGTTGTTGCTCAGTTTTTCTAAGGCCCACTTCACTTCACATTCTAGGATGTCTGGCTCGAGATCAGTGACCACCTCACTGTGATTATCAGGGACCTTAAGCTCATTCTTGTATAGTTCTTCTGTGTAATTTTGCCACCTCTTCTTAATCTCTTCTGCCTCTGTTAGGTCCCTGCCATTTTGGTCCTTTATCATGCCCAGTTTTGCATGAAACGTTCCCTTCATTTCTCTAATTTTCTTGAAAAGATCTCTGGTCCTCCCTATTCTATTGTTTGCTTCTGTTTCTTTGCACTGTTCATTTAAGAAGGCATTGTTATCTCTTCTAGCTATTCTCTGGAATTCTGCATTCAATTGGGCGTATCTTTCTTTTTCTCCCTTGCCTTTCGCTTCCCTCCTTTCCTCAGCTATTTGCAAAGCTTCCTCAGACAGCCATTTTGCTTTCTTGCATTTCTTTTTCTTTGGGATGGTTTTGGTTGCTACCTGTTGTACAATGTCGCGAACCTCTGTCCATAGTTCTTCAGGCACTCTGTCTATCAGATCTAATTCCTTAAATCTATTTGTCACCTCTACTGTATATTTAACAGGGATATGATTTAATTCATACCTGAGTGGCCTAGTGCTTTTCCCTACTTTCTTCAGTTTAGGCCTAAACTTTGCAAGGAGAAGCTCATGGTCTGAGCCACAGTCAGCTCCTTGTCTTGTTTTTACTGACTGTATAGAGCTTCTCCATCTTTGGCTGCAGAGCATATAGTCAATCTGATTTCTGTGATGACCATCTGGTGATGTCCATGTGTAGAGCCGTCTCTTGGGTTGTTGGAAAAGAGTGTTTGCTATCACCATCGTATTCTCTTGACAGAATTCTATCAGCCTGTGCCCTGCTTCATTTTGCACTCCAAGGCCAAACTTGCCTGTTATTCCGGTTATCTTTTGGCTTCCTACTTTAGCATTCCAATCCCCCATGATGATAAGAACATCATTTTTTGGTGTTAGTTCTATAAGGTGCTGTAGAGCTTCATAGAACCGGTCAATTTCATCCTCTTCAGCACTGGTGGTTGGGGCATAGACTTGGACTACTGTGATATTGAATGGTTTGCCTTGGATTCGAACTGAGATCATTCTGTCATTTTGAGGATTGTATCCCAGTATTGCTTTTCCTACTCTTTTATTGACTATGAAGGCTACTCCATTTCTTCTGAGGGATTCTTGCCCTCAGTAGTATACCTGATGGTCATCTGAATTAAATTCACCCATTCCTGTCCATTTTAGTTCACTGATACCTAAGATGTCGATGTTTAGTCTTGTCATCTCTTGTTTGACCACGTCCAGCTTTCCTTGATTCATGGATCTTACATTCCAGGTTCCTATGGAGAGAAAATCTTTACAGCATCGGACTTTCCTTTCACCACTAGACACATCCACAGCTGAGCGTCCTTTCGGCTTTGGACCAGTCGCTTCACTCTTTCTGGCGCTACTAGTGCTAGCCCTCTGCTCTTCCCCAGTAGCATATTGGACGCCTTCCGACCTGAGGGGCTCATCTTCCAGTGTCATATCGTTTTGCCTTTTGGTACTGTCCATAGGGTTTTCATGGCAAAGATACTGGAGTGGGTTGCCATTTCCTTCGCCAGTGGATCACATTTTGTCAGAACTCTCGGCTATGACCTGTCCGTCTTGGGTGGCCCTGCATGGCATAGCTCATAGCTTCATTGAATTATGCAAGCCCCTTCGCCACGACAAGGCAGTAATCCATGAAGGGGTTGGATCTAATAGAAGCATATTATTGAGTTAGGATAAAAGAAGGAGATGAGTGGAAAACAGTGTTCAATTGCCCCTTGGGGTGCTTCCAGTTCCGAGTGTTGCCTTTCGGGCTGCAAGGGGCACCCACAGTATTCTTGCAGCTGATAAATGAGGTCCTCCAGGAGCACCTGTATAAGGGGTTTTTGGTGTACTTGGATGACATTCTAATATTTACAGAAACAAAGGAGGAGTATATTAAACTGGTCAGAGCAGTCCTAAACAAGCTCCCTGCAGCCCGCCTCTATGTCAAACTTTCAAAGAGCAAATTCCACAATGAAAAAATTAATTACTTGGGCTATAGGATTTCCCACTAAGGAATAAAGATGGACCTGGAGAAGGTACGGGCAGTGTTAGAGTGGGTGCCACCCCACATGAGGAAGCAGCTGCAAAGCTTCCTTGAGTTCATGAACTTCTACAGGCAATTTATTCCCTCTTTCACTCAGATCACCCTCCCCATCACCAATCTACTAAAAACAAAGAGGGTGGACAAGCCAAAGCCCAGTCAACCATTGAAGTGGACTATGGAGTGCCAAGCAGCTTTTGAGAAAGTAAAGAGGCTTTTTTCTGCCGAGCCGGTGTTAAAACACCCAGACACGGAGAAGCCATTTGTCATCCAAGCTGACGCTAGTGATGTGGCGGTAGGGGCAGTACTGCTCCAAGAGAATCAGAAAGGGCAATTGCAACCTTGCACATACGCCTCCAAACAGCTCACTGAAACTAATCAGAGGTGGGCAGTGTGGGAGAAGGAAGCGTACACAATATGCTGGACCCTTCTCACTTGGAGCCATTTCTTGGAAGGGAGAAAAATCCCCTTCCAGGTGTGGACTGATCACAAAAACCTCAAGGCCCTAAAAATCCCAAGGAAGTTATCCCCAAAGCAAGCTCGGTAGACCCAACATTTCCATTGATTTGATTTTTCTATTAAGTACATCTCGGGGGAGGGGGGGAGCTTTTTAGCTGGTGCTCTGTCAAGGATGCAGCAGTACAATAAAGTAAAATCTGACATGATCAAACCCTTGATGACCCCAAAACAATTAGTGGCCTCATCACTGCGAGAGCTCAGGCAAAGAATCTGATGCTAGTGGACAGTAATATAGAGGCCCTGACCACCACAGAGGAAAAGCTCAGAGAAACCCTCTTTTGACAGCAAAGCAGGAACTGAGTTTAGACAAGCATTAGAAAAGGACAAATGGTTCCTTTGCCATAAAAACCTTTGGTTAATGAGGGACGAGTTGCTCTGGGTAGGAGAAAAATTATACATGCCAAAAACCCAGAGAGTAAAATTCATGCAGCTTTACCATGACTTGAAGGTGGCTGTGCACTTTGGGTTTGTGAAAACCCTCCATCTGACCAAGAGACAATTCTGGTGGCCTTCTATAAAAGAGGACATTGAAAGCTATGTGGCTAGCTACCCTGTCTGTACAACAGCAAAGCAGAGACAGGGGAAAACACCAGGATTATTACAAGCAGCTGCTAGTCCTTCAGCACCCTAGAGAAAGATTTCTATGGATTTTATAGAAGAGCTGCCAGAAAGTGCAGGAAATACTGTCATTTGGGTAGTAACGGACTTATTCTCCAAACAAGTCCATTTCATACTCTGCTACCAAAGCCTTGGCCAAATTGTTCATACAGCATATCTACCAACTGCATGGGCCCCCACAATGCATTATTTCACATAGGGGGGGGGTTCAATTCAGAGTTCTGGAAAGCCTTTTTGGATCTACTTGGTATCAATCAGGGCTTGTCATCTGGTCATCATCTGCAAACGAATGGTGGGACAGAACATTCAAACTCAGTACTAGAAAAGTACCTGAGGTGCTTCATAAATTACCAGCAGGACAATTGGACTGAGCTATTACCTTTCATGGAAGTGGCTTACAACAACACAGTGCATTTGAGCACTGGTTACACCCCATTCTAGGTGGCAACAGGACAAAGCTTCAATCCTATGCTTGAGTTACCTGTCAATGAATCCACCATCCTTTCCCTAAAGGAGTGAATTAAACAACTACAAAACACTTGGCCTGTGGTTAGAAAAGCTTTGGACGAGGTGTGGGAGGCTTATAAGGCAAAGGGAGATAAAAAACAAATGGAACCGAAACTATTCAAAGTGGGGGGGAAAGTAGATCTCTCAACCAAGTTCCTAAAAACTTTGCAGCCCTCAAAAAAGCTGGCCCCAAAATTCATAGGGCCATTCCCCACAAAACACATAACCCAATAACAGTGGAATTGGAACTCCCAAAAACATTAAGACAAGCTCACCCTGTATTTTATTGCAGCCTGCTTAAATGAGAGCTGACCTCTCCCTTAAGGCCAGCAAAAGCCCCTCCCGACAGCCCATTATGGTGGAAGGGGAACAACATTTTGAAATTAAAGAGATAATAGACTCCAGGAAAGATCATGGGTCAATCCAATACTTGGTAGCGTAGAAAGATCTCCCACCATCCCATAATGAGTGGGTACATAAGAAACATGTCAGAGCCCCTAGATTGCTAAATAGACTCCACACATGTTATCCAGATAAGCCTGATTAACATTGTTGTTTCAACTCTCTCCCCTTTATTGTTATTACCCGGGGGCCTTTGCCCAGGTTCGCCTGGTGCGCCAGTTGCGACCCTATCTGGACCGGGATGCCTTGCATACAGTCACTCATGCGCTCGTGACCTCTCGTCTAGATTACTGTAATGCTCTCTACATGGGGCTGCCCTTGAAGTCCACTCGGAGGCTCCAACTGGTACAGAATGCAGCCGCGCGAGTTGTGCTGGGAGTCTCCCGATACTCCCATGTTACACCTTTGCTCCGCGAGCTGCATTGGCTGCCGGTTGTCCTCTGGGTGAGATTCAAGGTATTGGTAATGACTTACAAAGCCCTACATGCCATGGGTCTGGATTACCTACAGCAACATCGGCCAGCGTCAACTTCCCTCCGTCCAGTGCGCTCCCACAGAGAGGGCCTCCTCAGGGTGCCTCCTATCAAAGAATGTTGATTGGTGGCCCCTAGGGGGAGGGCGTTCTCTGTGGGCACGCCAGACCTGTGGAACCACTTGCCGGTTGAGCTTCGGATGGCCCCCGACCTTCTCTCCTTCCAGCGCAATCTAAAAACTTATTTATTTGAGCAATCTGACCTGGTTTGATGGGTTAGGGTTGGGGTTTTTAATATGTTTTTAATTACTGTTTTAAACTTGGGCATAATATTTAATCGTTTTTAACTTTTGTATTCCATTTTTTATATTTATTGCCCTGTACACCGCCCTGAGTCCTTCAGGAGAAGGGTGTTATAAAAATGTAATAAATAATAATAATAATTACGTGACTTGCCTTCTTTGCTTTGGAAAATAGTTTTCGGATTAAACAGCAAAAGGGTTTGGGGTATTTTAATTATTTATTGTTAGGGCTTAGTTAATTTAATTTCATTTTAACTTTTATATGTAAAGCTTTTATTGCCCTGTACACTGCCCTGAGTCCTTTGGGAGAAGGGTGGTATAGAAATTCAATTATAAATAAATATAAATAAATAAACCACTATCAATCCATATGACTGTCAAGAATCAACAGGATTAGTACTGTCTGTGTAATATATAAATGTCTTTTGCGCCGAGCATTGGTGTTTTCTAGGAAAAATGGAATTTGTGCTGTCTACTTATGAGAAACTATTTAAAAGTATGACATAATTAACCTACAGATCTTTCCATGCAATTCTAAATCTAGGTCCTACTCAAAAATCAATAACTATTGCTGCCAATGCTTATCTTGTTAATTATTATTCTAGACCAGTAGTGGCGAACCTATGGCACGTGTGCCAGAGGTGACGCTCAGAGCCCTCTCTGTGGGCATGTGCACCATCGCCCCAGCCCTGCCTCCCCCCATGGCCCCCTCCTCCTCAACAGCAGGCCCCCCCCAGAGGAGAGTTGCCCCTGAGCACAGTCCGCGCAGAGCAGCACAGCCAAGGGCATGGCAGCCAGGCAGCAGGGACAAAACTCTGCCCTCACACCGTCTTACGCAGATGATGCTGTAGGGCATGGGTGGTGGGCGTGGCTGCCATGGCGCTGCTGGGCTGCCTGGGAGATCTGCTGTGGTGGGCCATGGAGTTGGGTGGCCATGGGGGGTGCAGAGCAGGGGTGGGCGGGGAGGTGGGGGCAGTTTCAGTGCCAGTGTAACTTTGAGCAGTCACTAAGCAAACTGTTATAAAACAGTCACTAAGCAAACTTTATCACTTTTTTTCCTTTTTTTTTTTGGGTCATCAAGTGTTTGACACCTTGCTAGGTGACTGGTGGTACTCGGATGTTGCCATATCCTAAAAGTGATACAATGGGTGAAAAGGTTGAAAAGCCCTGTTGCAGTAGACTGATAATGGAACTAGGCTGCACTCATTTTGGATTATAATTACTGCAAGACCTGATTCTTGTGCCCCTGTTTTTTGCAGCTTTTGTGCAGGCTAATCTACCCATACTTCCTTTTTCTTATTTCCTTTCACAAACTTCAGGAAATAAAAAGCAACGATCTATTATTATGTGCTTGCTCAAGCACTTCTTAGCATCTTATCCCTTTTCCCATGATGTAAAGCTGTTTCTAAAATCCAAAGATAAAAACTCTTGGATGTGTATAATTAGTTTGCAAATCCTTTCTTTTATTAGAATTAAACAGGAGCATTAATTATGTTGACAATCTCACAAGCTGTTATTGCTTCTTAGCTTTAGACCATCTGGGCCAAGTAGACACATTCCAGGCCACAATATTCCCTATCTTCATTCTTCAGTGGTTTACCAAATTCAGGAATACTTCTGTGGTCTTATCCTGTATCACTTTAGAAGGAGCAACTCTTTAAGAGCTAAAGGTGTCTGACATCCATTCTGGTTCACCAGTTATTCAAATTTAACACCAAGCAAACTTCCTGCCAGCCCATTAGCCCCATTTATGCATCCTTTCTCCCCACTAAATTTTCTGTGCAAGTACAATTTATCTCTTTAACTGAACATTTTTCCCAAGTCAAAATAACATGGGCCAATTTTGTGCCCTCAGAGTGATAAAAACGTAACATAATTTCCAGTCTAATCTGAAAGATAAACTCTTGCCCACAGAAGTACCTATGTAAGCCACTGGATCCTGGTCCTCCTCTCAGATAGGTCATTGTTAATTGATGTTCATTATGACAATCCATTTTCCACACACACACACACACACAGTGCTTTTTTTGTAAAAGAAAAAGGTGCTGGAACTCACACATGTCATACAACCCACCTTGCCTACCCTACAAGGTTCCATCCAAAAAAGGTGCCGGAACTCCATTCTGAGCGTTCTATGAGAAAAAAGCCCTGCACACACCCCATCTCAGATATTCAGGATATGCTGAATTATCTTTTCATTAGTCTCCCAACAGCGATTCAGCACAACCAGTCTTAAATTTGGGGTAAATGCTTTGGACAGATTTATTCTTGCTTCCTGAGATGAACCAAAGGTTTCATCTGCTATTCTCTTACTGTCCTCAGAAGCCACTGTCGGATGGAACAGATTCATCCATATGCAGCACTGTGGATTACAAGCCTCCAGATCCATTGGAGGAGAAAGCAGAAGTTGAAGAAAATGTGGAGAATGATGGTCCAGAGGAATGCTTCACTGAAGGTATCATGTCAGAAAACAAGCTCTACTCATCAAATTTGCAGATGACACCAAGTTTTTTTGGGGGGGAGATAGCTAATACTTTAAATATATATATATATTATTATTATTTTATAATAATCTTTAGTGCTTAGTGAACAATATGTTGTCTAGATTCATATATTTAAAAACAATCAATAATAATTATTTTCTATAGCTGATCAATATGTTAGTTGATAATATATTCCTCTCTTCTTTCAGCAATATTCTCCCTTTGTCTACATTAAAGAAATATAATTCTTAATACTTTCAATACATATAAAGTTAGGTATAAACATTTTTCTAGTATTTATATATATATCAATAACATCAACAAATAACATCTTTCTAATCAGCTTATGTTTCAATTGTCTTTACAGGCCATCTTAAGTTATTATATGTCCTGTTTTCAAGATTCTTATTTAAGCTTTATTTCCCCTCAGTACTGAACCATTCTTTTCAGTGAAAATTTTCTCAAAATTCATTACCTTTCAATATCCAAACTTTTCATTCAAATACAACATCTCAATATTTTTACATTTCATATATTATAACAATATTATATTGCTTATATATCTTATCCCTCTTACTATAGGGCCCCTTTTTGCCCAAGCTTTATCTATTATTTTGACCATTTTCAAACAAGTATTTAATCATATAATACAGCATCTAGCAATCTTACTATAGGGCCTCTTTATATCAAACTTTATATTTTTTAACCATATTCAAACAGGTGTTTAGTCATACAGTATTCCATCTGGTACATTGAATCACATCTCTTAAATCTAATTCTAATCTTCTTCTTTTGCCAGGTTGTTTTCTAAATCAGTAGGTTTAGCTTGCCAGGTTGTATTTTTGTAGATATTGTTGGGGATAAAAAAGACAAATTAAGTATTCATTTTTTGTCTCCCAAGCTTTAATGATTCTCCTGAAAACTCTTTAGTCCATTTTATTAAATCTTCTTTTTTGTCCACAAGTTTGTTTTGAAGTCCTGATAGATAAAACATCTTTTTTATTTTATTTATTGTAGCAAAATTTTGTGGATTTTCTTTTGTTTGTATTAAGTTATAGTTCTCTTCATTTATAGCTTTCATATGTTAGTCATTTTCCTCTGATTTGTGATCTATTGTCTGATTTATTTGTTCATTCTTTTTGTTCCCCATAAGAGTTTAGTTCACTGCTTCTGTCTATGGGAGGGTGGGGGTGTAGTTCCCTCACTTCTCACTTTGGGAGGAGTTTTGATTCTTGGGGATTTTTTCCAGGAAATCAGATACAAAATAGAAGAGAGAAGATTGAATTCCTCACCCAGTTTCAAGCATGCTGTTCACCGTTGTTCTGTTTGGTGTGACCAGCCTTTCTCCTGTCAAGTTAAAGGGCTTCTCCCAGATTGAACGGGATGACTGCTGTTGTTCCGTGATCATTGGGGTGCCCCTCTTTCTTTGTTGCCTCTCTGGGGTGACTTTAGACCCATTTAGGATCCCCTGGAAGGTGAAACTAGCCAAGGGATGCGGAGCTCCGAAATCCCTCAGCTGTGCACTACGGCATAAAACCCGAAGTTCATCGGGAAATAGCTAATACTTTAGATAATAGATTCAAGACTTAAAAAGGACTAGGTTAGACTTGAACACTGGACCTTATTTAACAAAATACAATTGAGTAATGAAAAAAGTAAGGAGCTACACTTAGGCAAGAAAAAACAAATTCATAGATATAGAATAGGTGGTACCTAGTAGCAGTTGTGAGAGATGACTAGGTGTCCTGGTAGACCACTGTTTTTATGAGCCAACAGTGTGCTGCAGCTGCCACAAAAACAAATGCAATTGTATGTTGCATCAGCAGAGAGATAGTTTCAAGATCACATGAAGTGATAGTCTGCTTTATTTATTTATTTATTTATTTATTTATTTATTTATTTATTTGGATTTGTATACCGTCCTATTCCCGTAGGACTCAGGGCGGTTTACAGGGCAGTTAAAATCATGAATACAAAAAATTAAAAACAATTAAAACAATTAAATTAAATTCAAGCCCCAAGAGTATAAACCCAGTTAAATTAACAACCCCACAGTCTGGACCAAACAGATCAAAGAGCCAAGTTTTCAGGTCCCGGCGAAATGAGCGAAGGTCGGGGGCAGTCCTAAGTTCTGTGGGTAGTTGGTTCCATAGGTCAGGCGCACCCACAGAGAACGCCCTTCCCCTGGGAATAACCCGCTGGCATTCATTAACTGGCGGTACCCTGAGAAGGCCCTCCCTGTGGGGGCGCACAGGACGATGGGAAGATGATGCCGGCAGCAGGTGTTCCCTTAGATAGTCTGGACCCAAGCCATTTAGGGCTTTATAGGTCATTACCAGCACCTTGAATCTCACCCGGAGGGCAACCGGAAGCCAATGCAGCTCACGGAGAAGAGGTGTTACATGGGAGTATCAGGAAGCTCCCATCAAAACTTGTGCGGCTGAATTCTGCACCAGTTGAAGCCTTCGGGTGGTCCTCGAGGGCAGCCCCATGTAGAGGGCATTGCAGTAGTCTAACCAGGAGGTCACGAGCGCATGAGTGACTGTATGTAGAGCATGTCGGTCCAGATAGGGACGCAACTGGCGCACCAGTCGAATCTGAGCAAAAGCCCCCCTGGTCATGGCTCCTATATGATCTTCCAAACTGGTGCTTTGTCCAGTTCTGTTCACCATGATACAAAAAAAGATGTTGAGATCCTAGAAAGAGTGCAGAGAAGAGCAACAAAGATAATATGTGATCTGGAGGCTAAATCATATGATGAATGATTGAAGGAACTAGGTATCTCTAGTTTAATGAAGAGAGGTATTAGGGATGATATGATAGCAATCTTCCACTAATTGAGAGGCTGTCACAGAGAAGAAAAAGAGTCAACCTATTCTTCAAAGCATAAGGGAAAGACAAGAAGCAATGGATGGGAGATTATCAGAGATCCAACCTAGAACTAAGGAGAAATTTCCTTCAAGGTCACATCCAACCCTATTATTCTGATTTATTTATTTGTTTAATTTATATTAAATTTGTTGTTACCCATCTTGCAACAAGGCGACCCTATCTTCTATGCTTTTCAAATATTCTCTTCCAGTGCATGTGTGAATTATTATTGCATAATTTTATTACTTAATGTATAAATACATAATTAATGCATAACTAATTAATCATTTGTGTATTAAGGATAATTACTATGATCCTTCTCATCTTTTCTTTACTATCTTCTCCAATTGGTGTGTTAGGATTATATTACTCTGTTGTTTGTCTGTGCACTAAGTGTTTCTGCACCGGAAAGCAATTCCATATGTGTCCAATTACACTTGGCCAATAAAGTATTCCATTCCATTCCTGTCAAGATTAGAGAGTCCCAAATTGTTTGGTCAGCATTAAGAGCATATGAGAAAATTACAAAATGTCTGTGTAATTTGCAGTGAATGAAAATTCCAAATACATGGCATAGATTTAAAACAAGGTAGTGCACCTTCACTGTTAATTGGCTCACTCTTTCTTCCCTTGCAGCCTGTGTTCAAAGGTGTCCTTGCCTGTACGTTGATATCAAAACAGAAAAGGGAGCAAAGTGGTGGAATCTTCGGAAAACATGTTTCAAAATTGTGGAACACAATTGGTTTGAGACCTTCATTATCTTTATGATTCTCCTCAGTAGTGGTGCCCTGGTGAGTATTTCTCTTTTGCAGTGAGTTTCCCCCCTACAATAATACAAGTTAGAATGAGAGTGATTTTAAATTGCTCTAATAATAAGGTGGTTTTTTTTTAAGAATATAGGCTCCTTGATAAGTGTAGCACCAGGTAACTGCAAATAATATCCAACAAGGTTTACCTTCTTGTTCATTTAGATTTCTTATAGGAATAAACTATTATGGTTAGCTAAGTGGCTAATAAAGCAGTTGGCTAGAATTTTATCAGCCCAACCAGTAGCATTCTAAGAAATCAAGAAGGGATAACATCAGGACTTCTAATGGTAATTTTCAAGTTCCTTGTGGCTATTTGCAACAAGCATCTGTTCACCTCTGGATCAGCTGTAGCACAATGTGGAGTCAAAATCTAATGGGCATGATAGATCTCTGGATGCAGAAAAAACTATTTACCTGAGGAGCAATGGTTCCTCAGTCCATAAACAAATTATTTTAAATTCACAAAAATGATCATTTAGTCTTATAATTCGCTAAATTTTCTTTAAATAGTAGAATATGTTTTATGGGAAATATGGATATGGAAAATAGGAAGTAAACAAGATATTAAATGGCAATTAGAAAAAGTTACATATAGGTTCTTAAAATATTTTATATAGTTCTTGTGCTCATTTAATATAGTGCTCATTTAAATTTTACAAGCCTATAAACATGTTGTGTTAATTAAAAGAGTAATAAGAAGATGTATCAAAGCAAGAATAAAGTCACATGTCTAATATCATTATACAAGAGAAAAACAATGTTTTTTTAAATAGAATAATAGTACTCAGCACTTGTGCTAATCTTCTATTCTTTCAAAATAAAGATGTACATTAAAAAAAACTGAGGGTAATGATATGGTTAAGATATCATCTAGATCCAAAATTTGATGTTAGGCTTATAATACTGTTGTTTTCTGCTGAAACCCTGAAACCCCACCACTAGTAACCTAAATAATGGTGTAGGAAAGTGAACATAACATTGTGGAACAACACATCTCTGAGCACAGGTTTAGCAGAGATGAACTGAATGTATCCCCATGTTCTTCCTTCTGTCATCTAGAAACATTGCTTAGATCCATCTTGGTTTCTACTCATTCATTTTAGAAGCATTCATTTCAAAGTATTAGACACTGAAGATGGGATTCCCAGGAATTTTCTATGTATTTCCATACCTATCTTTACAATGTCCAAATCGTTGTGTATAGTATAATTTCTGTTCGGTAATACAAAGATATTCCCAGAAGGGTAAAGGCCACTCATGCTGTGGCTGCTTTTGCTACTTTTATGTATTGTCAAAAGGTCTCATATACTGTTCTGCTTTAATTCCCCTTTCAGGCTTTTGAAGACATCTACATAGAACGCAGACATATAATTCGCACCATCTTGGAGTATGCTGATAAGATCTTCACATATGTTTTCATTCTTGAGATGCTGCTCAAATGGGTAGCCTATGGGTTCAAGGTCTACTTCACCAATGCTTGGTGCTGGCTGGACTTCCTTATTGTTGATGTAAGTTGCAGTTTTCTTAAGCAAGCATTCTGGGAAAGATTGCCAAAGATTCCTTTGATCTTGCATTAAATCTGATTAATCACGTGATTCTGTTAGCTTCCATTTCAAATTCTAGCCCCCTTGATTCCTCTGATCAGTACTTAAGGCCACTTGACATGTATTCAGGAATCAGATTCTTTCTCCATAGCTGAATCAAAATGCTATTGACCCACCACTAAGTTGGCAGAAAACTATGCTACCATGAAATTTGATGTTCTTGTTGCTGATCCCTATATTCCCTCTGTTGAATCTGCTCTGAATGGTTGCTGACTTAAGTTGTCTTGTTTATGATTTCAGTTTATAATCAACCAGTCACTTATTTAATTCTTTTGGCTTTGCCACCTTCTTTAGGATCTTACCAGCTGGCAGAAATCTTCCATTATTCTTTGGACTGCAGCAGAGATGGACTGGGTCTGATTTCAGGACACCATCTGTAGAACAGAATAACTAGTAGAATGCTAAAATATATATATAGCTTCTTTGCTCTTGCATGGAAGTGAAAAATTTTGGTTCAGTAACGCTTTTCTCCCCAGCTGTTAAGGGAGGCAACAGAAAACTGCAGACATAGCTAACCTTGAAGCGATTTGTAGGGATGAATCTAAGTTAGCCAGTAAACCTCCTTCTGAAAGAACCTACTCCTGATCATTGACTTTCCATCAATTAGTGTAATGGATGGCAAACTATATATATGTACACTGGATGTTGTCTGCTTAAAGGAGTACAATATTTTAACACTGGATAACTGTCTCACTCGTGGGCTGGGCACAAGATGAAAGCAACATTATAGGGAAATGGTAGAAAATATATTGCCAATATATGTTTGAATCATACTTATATTCAAGCATAAAAATGCTCAGGCGATACAGGAAATCTGACCTAGTGCAAGATATGGAACTATTCCTTTTTCTGTAATTTCAGTCATTTCATTTTTCTTTTTAATCAGGTCTCCCTAATTAGTCTAACAGCAAACTGGCTAGGCTATTCAGAGCTGGGAGCTATCAAATCCCTGAGGACACTCCGAGCATTGAGACCGCTTCGGGCATTATCCAGATTTGAAGGCATGAGAGTAAGTGTGATTTGACAGTCCATGATTTTATATCTCCAATTTCCTTCCATGCAGTGGAAATTTCCAAAGGTCAGAATATCATTCCTATAGAAAATAGCAGTAAAGCTCAAGCCTGTTTTTAAAGAATTTACAGTATAGGATACCATTTTTCTCTGCACTGTATTTACATTTTGCTTTCTTAGAATGAAGTTACTATAATAAACTTGGGATAGTTCCATTTTGTCCTGAGAGTTGATCACAAACACAAGACTATTCTAAAGGTTATAAATAGATGAGGAGAAAATTGGAGCCATTCCCTCCGGGAATGATGATGATGATGATGATGATGATAATGATGATGATGATGCCCAATTCTCAATGATTCTAAACGGCTCACAACATTAAACAAAGAAGTTATAAACCCCCCCCAAAAAAAGAAAAAACTACGGCAAGTGACCTAGGTAAAGAGTCACGTTTGTCCCCACCCCTGCGTTTACTTTCCAGAGAACAAGGAAGGATCCCTCCTGAAACGCTTCCTCCACCCTTATTCCTTCTATGGCTAACATAATTCTTCTCTGCCTGTTGCCCTGGCTGCATCTCTTCCTCCTGTCTCCCATACTCATAGCCCATTATACCCCAGGCAGTGGGACAGATCCTTGAGAGTTTCACTTGTTTTTTTTTAAAAAAATGATTATAACATTATTTTTAAATTGTGTTATAAAAGATTATGCAATGATTTATTTGTTATGATATGATGTTTTAGGAATCATTTCCCTTGATTATTGCTTTACATAAATGTATAGACTACTGGTATCTCTAAATTATCTGTAGCAAGTGAATTCGCAGATTGCCAATAACTGTGAAATATCTATAGACCGGTTGTTGCCTTTTCTGTACTAATATAAATTTAACTTGAATTCTCTTCTCTAACATGTCTATAGATATAAGCCAAAAACAACATTTTAAAAGAGCCCTATTGTGAATTTGTAAAATATTGAAATTGATTTACTTTTATTAAATCCTGAGTAGATTCTTTCTCCTGATACTAGGTGGTTGTAAATGCTCTTTTGGGGGCCATCCCCTCCATCATGAATGTCCTATTGGTATGCCTGATCTTCTGGCTCATCTTCAGCATTATGGGGGTGAACCTCTTTGCAGGGAAGTACTATCGCTGTGTCAATACCACCACAGGTGACCTCTTTGAACTCCAACATGTAAACAACAAAAGTGACTGCATCAATCTTATCAATGTTGAAAATGCCACTGATGTCCGTTGGGTCAATGTCAAGGTCAATTTTGACAATGTGGGCTTAGGCTATCTCTCCCTTTTGCAAGTGGTAAGTAAGCATGCTTTCCCTTAGGAAATGTTCTATTTTAGCTGGAACCTGTCTTTCTTATATAGAGGCGCATATGAGACCCTGCCAACTAAAGCATTAGCTAAAACTATCCTCCTCAGCTGGTCCTTTGACCTATTTAATCCTAGCCAATGTTGATTTCTTCCTGGAAGAAATAGCTTTTAACCAAATTATTGTCACTAGTTTTTAGTCCAGTCCAGTGTTTAAAATGTCTGGACCTGAGAGAGGTACTCTAGAGAATAAAAAGGAAGTTGACTTAGATGTGTAGAGAGAGGGAACCAAAACCTCTTATTATTGCAATGGCAGCATCCATTTTAGTAGATACTCCTTAATACATGACATTTCTAATGTTATCCCCCATACAAACATTAAAAGATTTCTTTAATTTGCCCTACTCAATTCTTGTTTTGCGGGGTGGGGGGGGGGGGTTTGAAAGAAAAATCACCTTTGGCTGAGATAGTTTTTGTAAGTTTTGATATGTTTTGTATGTTGATATGCTGCATTCTTAGTCAGCGTTCAGCTTGACTGATCTGATTGGAATGCCTTATTTGTGTCAGCAGACTGGTCTGCAGAACTATCTAGGACACTCACCAACTGTTTGCTATGATCAGTGTGAGGATGCTTTCAGATTAATTTTGGTGATGTCTGTGGCTGTCTCTCCCTAGGTTGTAATTTTTTCTATTAATTCCCTATGTTTTATCCTGATTTAAACTAATTTTCTCTGAACCAAACCAAACTTTCTTTGCTTGTGTGATCAGGAGAAAACACAGCTTTTAAAGTATGCTTTTATTTCTATAATGTCTCATGTTCCTTCAGAATGAATTCTATTTCCCCCTCTAAATTAGGAGTGATGGTGCTTACCCTTTACCCTCATTGAAACTACTATTATTCAAAACACTTTGGATCATATATCCCCCTCCAAGGGTGCACATTCAGAAATATGTTCCAGCCAATTACACCATACAGGAAAATAATTTCAATCTATGGGAGATGGGTTTCTATTTTTATGTGTTTTTATGAAGACATTACCTGCTGATGTAAGCATATACTATTCTATTTCCTCTTCTCTGTTTGTTCTTTAAAAACTAAGCCAAATTATTCAGAACAAACATATTTGTTCCTCCTGTATCTGCTTATTCAATATACATTAGCAGATGGTTCTAATTTTCATTAAAAAGAACATGCTAATAAGATAATATTTCCTTTCTCTCCCTGTTTTAACAAACCCAGTTGTGTGATTAAATAAACATGGCTGTCCTCATCCTTTCTTATTCTCCCTTCATGAAAGAATTCTGTTTTTTATTCTTTTTTTCCTAAAAAGTTTAGAAAATGAGAAATGAAACATGTAACTTCCAACTTGAGTTGCCCCCTCTGGGCTACGAGTTTTACAAATTCAGTGTCCTCTATTTCCGGGGTGCCCAACCCCCAGTCTGTGGACCAGTACCAGGCCACGGCATGCCAGTAACCGGTCTGCACAAACAAGCAAAGCCCCATTCGCGGGATGCAGGCAGCACACAAAACCACGCACCCTCCGGTCTGTAAAAAATCCTGTCTCCATGGAACTGGTCCCTGGTGCCCAAAAGGTTGGGGACCTCTGCTCTATTCTCAATCAAAATAAATATGTCCTGCATTATTCTACTTTGTAGGCCACTTTCAAGGGCTGGATGGACATCATGTATGCAGCTGTTGATTCCCGTGAGGTAACTTGAAAAGACAAATTTGCTTTCCCTCTTCTGAAGCTTTAATGGAAGAATTAACAAGGGATTCATTGCTTCCTTTACTTTTCCAGCAGGAGGAACAGCCTCAGTACGAAGTGAATCTCTACATGTATATATATTTTGTCATCTTTATTATCTTTGGGGCTTTCTTTACTCTCAATCTCTTTATTGGCGTAATCATTGACAATTTCAACCAGCAAAAGAAAAAGATAAGTGTCTTTAATTTTTTTTAAAGCATATGCTCTTTCAAACAAGTAGTTCTGGAGATGTTTTTACCAGCAGTACAGAAAATTAAATTACCCAAATTGCAAGCTCCCTGCAACTATTGAATAGGGCCAGACTATTTTCCTTTTGGCTATTCTTATGCGAAAAATAGTACAGTGCAGGGGTTCAGGGTCTTTAACAAAGGCAGAATGTTTGGAACTTTATGACAAATGTTAGTCTGGTTTTCCATAAAGTTTGCTATCTACTTTCCAAGAATTTGAATTACATATACTGGAGCTGATCAAGGCAGAAGCATGGGATAATCTTATAAACATTACTTAGAACTGATTCACAGATTGCTATGAATAATCTGTGAACCTGTAACTTCAGATTGAATAACTGAATTATAGTTAAGTTTCACTGCATGTCCTATACTACAGCCTTGGAATCAGAATTCCTAGAGCCCAAGAATCTATCCTAAAAACCAAGGCTGTTGTATAGGACATGCAGCGAAATAATGAGCACGTAAAGAATGGAAAGTTAATCTGAGTGAGAGCTCATTCCTTCCTGAGAAGCACATTTAACTTACAATGAAGAGAAACTTTCAGTGCTAATACAGATTAAGAAAAATCCTTTTATTAAAGCATTCCAACAAATCTGGGGGGGGGGAGACGAATACATATTACCAATAATGGCATGCTTTGGGACTTTGATGCATGGTCTCTGCTAATAATAACCTTATTTATATTGTTGTTGTTGTTCATTGCACAATCAGCCAGATGTTCAGACTGGATTTGGCATTTTTGTCTATCTATTGAGTCCTTACCAAGGACCTGGGATAGGCAGATCTGGATTTTTGATGGTGTTACAGATATCATCACAGAATGGAAGCTGTTCCCAGTAAAGCTCCTTTTGCAATTGACTGATAGTTAATTTGTCAGTGCCATTGTTGCTACTTTCTCATGCCACTGCTTGTAGTCAGTCTGTGCAATCTTCTTGCAGCAGCTTACGGGATGCTCCACTGTTTCTTCAGCTTCTTTGCATAGGCAGCACTTACTGTCTGTTGCTGTCTTCTCATTTCTGACTTTGTAGGCATTTGTCCTTAAGGCTTGCACTTGTGCAGCCAGAATTAATCCCTCGGTTTCTTTCTTCAACTTTCCTGCTCTTAGCCATTACCAGGTCTTGTTATTATCTGCTTTTCCAACTAAGTTTTTAATATACTGGCCATGTAATGCTTTGTCTTCCCATGCCTCCATTCTGTTCTTCATTTGGTCTTTCTTGTAGGCCAGTTTGTTATCTCCAGTAGTCAATAAGCCTTCCTGGTATACTAACTTTAGTGCATCATCATCATCATCATCATCATCAATTCAATTCACAATCTGGGACTGGTAAAAACTTAACAGTTCATGTCCTAACCAAGGACCTAACAGCTGTTAAGGCAATGTCTTAGTATATAAGCACTTCCGAGTAAGGTGGCTTTTTTGCAAAGTCAGAATATTCAGGTCTAGTAAGTTCAAAAATTCCACGTATCTAGGCAAGCCTTTGGGTATTGCTCCTAGGGTTCCTAATACTATTGGTACAACCATTGATTTCTTCCTCCACAATAGCTCAACTTCTATTTGCAGATCATGGCATTTATTACTTTTTCTAGTTATGTCTCTTCAATTCATGCATTGCTTGGTATTTCAATATCAATGAACCAGACTTTTTTCTTTTCCACAATAGTGGTATCAGATGTGTTGTGGCCAGACATCTGTCTGTTTGGATTCGAAAGTCCCATAAGAATTTCATTTTCAATAACTTTGTCAATTTAGTATTCCCAGTAATTTTTGCTGCATTCAAACCCAAACTTCTGACAAAGCTTCAATGCATGATTTTGGCAACTTATCATAATGTTGTAAATAATCAGTCTGTGAGATTTTGTTGCAGCCACTGAGAAAGGGATCCACTGTTTCATCTTTCTTGTTGCAAAGCAACATTTGCTGTTGTTGCTGACGTTGAATTTTTGCTTTCATGGAATTAGTCTGCAAGGCTTGTTCTTGAGCCTTCAGTTTCTTTCTTTAGCACTTCTGATCTCAACCAGCTCCATGTTAGCTTTGTATCTACCTTTCTTTCAATGTCCTTCAGGTATTGACTGTGCAAAGCCTTTTTTTTTTTTCAGTTAAAAACTCAATACTCAATTGTTTCCTTTCGATATTCTACTTTCAATCTTGTTGTTTTTGGGACTTCCGGGTGGCAAGGCGCCGCCGCCGACAGCTGCTTTCAGGTTGTCAGCTTCGCGGCTTTGTAGAACCGCCGAAAACAGCGCCGATCAGCTGTTTCGGCGGTTCGGAAGCCCCCTCCTCGGGAGAAGAGGAGGGGGTGAGTATCCAAGTAGGGGAAGGGCTCTCCGGGGCCGCCACGGCTTAAAGTTCTGGCGGCTGAAGGATTGAGCCCCCCCGAAGCTTGGATTTCTCCGGGCTGCGCAGTATTTCTGCTCCGTGACTTTTGGAGCAGAACAAGGCGAACGCAACCATCCCTGCTTACAAGAATGGATTTTGGAAGACAATGAAAGCAGGCAGAGCGATGCAAGAGAATAAGGAGTAAGTGAACTTTTGATCTTTGGCTCAATCCACATTGAAGATCCTGAAAGTGAAAGTGCGTAGTTGCAATAGTGGAAAAGATGGCGGCTAAATCTTCTAAACTTACTAAAACTGCCGCAATCTTCAGTGCAGGTTTTAGCACCTCCTGCACCCTCACCTTTGCCTGTTTTAACAATTAAAGTTTTGCAAGATGCTCTGGAAAAGCACTCACAGCAATTAGCTGAGATGATAGATGAAAAGTTGGATGAGAAGCTGACAGAAAAATTAGCTGAAATTATGGATGAAAAGTTGGAGGAGAAGTTTACAGTAATAAGGGAGGACATTTTGCTTGCATTTCAAGGCATGGCGATATGTATTGAACGCTTGGACGAAAGAGTGGAGGACCTCACTCAAAATAATATTAAATTGGATGCAAAGATATTAGAGACTGAGACTGCGGTGGATAAAATTGATTATGATCTGACACTGGTACAATACCATGAAATGGAATTTGCTGTGAGAATTAGAGGTCTTAAGGAGAATCTCAAGGAAGACTTGAAAAAAATAGTTTCTGTTGCTCTGGAAGATGTGTTGGGAAGGCCAGCTGAAGGAATTGCAGAAGAAATAGATAAAATCTTCCGTGTTAATTCCTGGATTGCGAGACAAAGGAAATTACCCAGAGATGTGGTTGTTTATTTTACAAAGAGAGCAACCAGGAATGAAGTTATTCAAGTCTCTTACAATACTAAGCTTGTGATTGCAGAGCAAGAAGTCTTGGTTTTAAAAGAGATCCCTCCAAAAATTTTAAGGAAACGAAAGGAATTTGCATTTCTGGCACAGGAGCTTAAGCGACGTGATATCAAGTTTAGATGGGAGATCCCAGTGGGTATGGTGGTAATGTATGAAGACACAAGATACCGTCTTGCTACAGTGATGCAGGCACGTGATTTTTATAGCAATGTTTTAAAAGCAATCCCCATACCACTTTTGGAATTATCAAAGGAGGGAAAGTCTCAAGATGCCAAAGGAATACAGACAGATGAGAAAGCAGCAGGAGTGGATCAAATTTCAACAGTGTCAGAAAAAGTAAGAGACCAGAGGATTACGCGTGCTGCTTCGAGACGAATCAGACGTGAGCAAGAGCAGGATCAGCAGAATGTTGTGGAACTTCCAAAGTGTACCTATAGCGAAGCTGTGGAAGGAGCGCGGCCTAAAAATGTGAAGGGGATTTTGGATGACGCGCTCCAGAAGCTTCGGGTTGCCAGAAATGGTGACTAAGTTTTTAACTTGGAATGTCAATGGATTAAATTCACCACAGAAGAGAAAGAAAATCTTTCAATATTTAAAGCAATTTAAGACTGATGTTATTTGCTTACAAGAAACACATATTAGAGTTATGGACCAAAAGTATTTATTAAATTCAAGATTAGGCACACAATTTATTGCTTCTGCAACAAATAAGAAAAATGGAGTGGTTATTTATGTTAAGAATACAATTACAGCAGAGTTAATCGAAGCAGATCAACAAGGAAGATATGTTATTGTGGACTTGTTAATAGATGGCAAAAAAACTCTTTTGGTTGGACTATATGCTCCTAATCAACAGCAAGCTGATTTTTATAGTTTATTACACAGCAAGATTACCCAATTGGATTACAAATCTTTTATTTTTATGGGAGACTGGAATGGTGTTTTGAATGTACAAATGGATAAGAGTGGATCTTATAGAAGTACCCCAAGTCATGCTAAATTGCCTAAGTCTTTTTTTGAGATGATGGATGATATGGAACTACGTGATGTTTGGAGGGAGAGGAACTCACAAGAAAGGGATTATACTTTTTTTTCTGATAGACATCAATCTTTTTCTAGAATTGATTTTATATTATTGACTAATGATCTTTTTTTTAGAACTAAGAAGATAAAGATTTGTTCAAGGATTATGTCTGATCACAGTCCAGTTTGGTTAGAGATTGGAAAAGACATTAGAGAAAGACGTTCCTGGCGTTTAAATGAGAATCTGTTTAGAAATCAGAAAAATGTGGAAGAGTGTAAAAAACAGATGAAGGTTTTTTTTGAAACAAATATGCATAAGGGTACTTCTATGGAAATGGTATGGGATGCTAGTAAGGCATATATGAGAGGTGTGTTGATATATCTTAATAATAAATATAGACGTAATTTGGAATTTAGGAGGAAAGAATTAGAGATAGAGATTAAGGAAAAAGAAAAGGCTTTGGTGGTCTAAAAATGCCCAATCTTAAATTATATTATGAAGCTGCTGCATTATCAGCTATAAGTGATTGGATTAATTTGACACAGGGGAGACTATTAAATCTTGAAGGGCATGATTTGTTATTTGGTTGGCATGCATATTTATTGTATGATAAGAAGGTAGACAATGTGTTTAAAATGCATATTTTGAGGTATGCTCTGTTGCGAGTTTGGAAAAAGCATAGACAAAAGTTAAATTACAAGATACCTTTATGGGCAATACCCAAACACGCAATAGAGAATATAAATGTTGGATTTAAACGATGTGATTACATATAAGGAAATTTTGAGTTTGGAGAGGAATGTATGGTGTTTGAAGTCATATAATCTTTTATGAGAAAAAAAGATTGTTCAAACTTGGTTTCAATACGGGCAATTACAAGCCAGGTGGAAAGAGGACCAAAAAATTGGTTTTTTAATGGATGACGAAAATTTGGTAAAGCAAATTAGAAATCAGGGACCAGCACATATTAAACGGGTATATCTTGCATTGATAGAGATTGACTCAGAAACAGAAATTGTTAAGGATTGTATGATAAAATGGGCACAGAATATACAGGAAGTCATCACAATGGATACTTGGGAAAAGATCTGGGTGAGAAATGTGAAATTTACGCAAGCTCAAAATTTAAGAGAGAATTTTTATAAAATGTTTTATAGGTGGCATTTAGATCCTAAAAAGTTAGCAAGTATGTATCCGAATTATCAGCCTAAATGTTGGAGATGTGGCGGTGAAGATGCAACGTACTTTCATATATGGTGGACTTGTAAAAAGATCAAAGCATTTTGGATTAAAATTTGGTGAAATATGCAGAAGATATTCAAGAAAAGGATAAAATTTTGTCCGCAATTGTTTTTACTGGGCATTATTACTGATACTACTGTGCTGGACATTAATCTGATGTTGAACTTAATTACGATAGCGAGACTTTTAATAGGGCAATACTGGAAGAAGGAAGAACTGCCGACTATAGAGGAATGGACTTTAAAAGTTTCTAACCTGGCGGAAATGGCGAAGATTTCAGCATATTTGAAAGACCATTCGCAACAACGATATATTGCGGAGTGGAAGAAATGGATTGATTACATCCAGAATAAATATGGGACTAAAAAGTTTCATCTAGCATTTGAATAAGTATATTGCTTGTAGTCAAATTATAAGAGCTAAAGTGCGAGAGATTTAATAGTTTATTGTTATTAGTATATGGGAGTTTTTGATTGTTTACTTTATTTTTATACCTTGTATCTAGCTCTGGGAAGTCGGGGAGGGGGGAGGGGGGAAGGGGAGGGTGAGAGGGTGGGATAGGGTTGGGAAGGGAGGGAAGGGCTGGGGGGTGGGATGTAATAAATAAAATGTATTGAAAAACTTTTCAATAAAAAAAAAAAATCTTGTTGTTTTTAAGAGGTTTCCCTTGTTCACCTCCTTTAGCAGAGGCTCTTTTACTTTTTTTAATGTAGTCATTTAAGCTGTATTTTTTCCTCTTCTACAGTTTGTTTTATCTGTAACAGTCCTCTGCCACCTTGAGATCTAGCCAAGTACAATTGGTCATTATCACTTTTTGGGTGCAAAGCATGGTTCATTGTCATTAGTTTTCTTGTCTTTTAATCAGAATAGAGCTGGAAAGGACCTTGAAGATCTTTTAGTCCAACCCCCTGGTCAAGCAGGACAATCTATACCTTTTCAGACAAGTGACTGTCCAGTCTCTTCTTAAAAACCTCCACTGATAGAGCACCCACAACTTCTGGTGACAAGCTGTTCCACTGGTTAATTATCCTCACTGTTAAGACGTTTCTCCTTAATTCCAGGTTGCTTCTCTCCTGGATTAGTTTCCATCCATTGTTTTTTGTCCTGCCCTCTGGTGCTTTAGAAAATAGATTGACCCCCTCTTCTATGTGGCAGCCCCTCAAATACTGGAATATTGCTATTGTGTCTCCCCCAGTCCTTCTTTTTTCCAGACTAGCCATACCCAATTCCTGCAACCACATTAGTCTCCAGGCCTTTAATCACTTGCTTTAATTACTTGCTCTTCTTTGCATTTTTTCCAAAGTCTCAATGTAGTTGGAAGTCTGGATATGAGTCCAAATGTAGCTAGCTGGGTTCATAGCTGTCACTAAGCCATGATGTGATGGCATTGGGCTGGATTTAGTGTGACCCCCAACCAATGGAGGCCAACAGCAAAGCCATGACTTAAGAGCAGGGGTCTTCAAACTTGGCTACTTTAAGACCCATCAACGTCAACTCCCAGAACTCCCCAGCTAGCTGGATGGGGAATTCTGAGAGATGAAGTCCACAAGTCTCAAAAGTGACCAAGTTTGGAGACTCTTGACTTTGAACACAATGCATGCCCAACATCCAGAGTTTGATTCAAGTTATCAAATTCTAGTTGAGTCCAATCACTTATGCCAGTTGAGTATTGTATTACAAGCACTTCCCAGGTGTTAATTGCCTTTATGATATTTCCTCCACTCAGCTTTGATCTCAAGATTTTCCACATTCACTTTATGTATTTTGTTGAAGTAGCTCTCTTGGCTTGGTTGTGCAACAGGTCCAAAACTCCTAAGTATTTATTTCTTCTGGTGTTACTGCTTTTATCAGCTCTTCATTATCAAGTTTGAATCCATCATCTTCAACAATTTTTCAGCAATTGTTGCACATTTGTCAATGCCAAATTGCATTTCAATGTCTCTGCTAAACTCCTCAAGCTTTTCAGCAATGATCCCAATTCAGCTTTGTTTTTTCCAATAATTTTAAATCATCCATGTAGAACAAACAGAAAATTTTCAAGCCTTTTTTTAGCCAGTTTGTTTTGTTCAAAATGTTTGCTAGTGGCACCATCAAAAGTACAAATAACAGAGGTGACAATGATTCCTCATCTGACTTCAACTTCATCACCACAGGCCATCAATTTAGTTTGCCATAACTTCATGGAAGTCTTCAGGAATTTGTGAATGTTGTTCCTAATTCCAAAAATGTCTAAACGTTTCTCAGTCCAGCTGTGTATGCTTTCTTATAATCATTCCAGTGCCTAGAAATAACAGAAGTCAGTAGAATTATCAGAGAGTTTGTGAAAAGATCAATGACACAATGGAAGACATAGATGCAGGTTAATGGTAAGAGATTGGGAGAGGTTAATATCAAGAGAGGAATATTTCAAGGAGATTCACTATCATTGTAATTGCACTGTTTCATCTGTCATCAATATTGAATAACTCAGGTCATGGTTATCAAATATCAAAAACATCTGCCAGACTATCCCATCTTCTTTACATGGGCAATCTGAAACTGTATAGGAAAATCACTATCTGAAATAGAATTGCTGCTCAACACTGTCCATATATATGGCCAAGATATTGAAATGGAGTTTGGATTGGACAAATGTGCCACACTTACTATCAATCCAAGAAAAAAAGGGAAAACTGAAGGAATCAAGATGCCCCACGAAAATAACATTAAGAGTTTGAATGAAGATGATTACTACAAATACCTGTGTATCCTTCAAGCTAATAACATCAAGCACACTGAAGTCAAGAAAATGATTAGAGGTGAATACATCAAGAGAGTGAAGATCTTAAATGTAATGGAGGAATTACCATCAAGGCAATCAACCCCTGGGCAATTCCAGTCATTAAATACACAGCAGGAATAGTGGATTGGACTCAAGCAGAACTAAAAGCTATGGATAGGAAGACCAGAAAAATAATGACAATGAATCATGCCCTTCATCCTCGCAGCGGCCTTAAGAGACTCTACCTACCAAGGCTAATAGATGGGGGTGGAATGTTGAAAGTACAGCAGATGGTTGAAGAAGAAAAAAGGGCTTTAGAAGAATATCTGAAGGACAATGCAGAAGATGCACAGTAGTTAGTTTACCAGGAAGGCTTATTGACTACTGGAGAAACCAAACTGGTCTACAAGACAAAATGAAGAATAGAATGGAGGTGTGGGAAGACAAAGCACTACATGGCCAATACATAAAAAAAAAATCAGGGAAAGCAGATAATAACAAGACCTGGCAATGGCTAAGAGCAGGAAAGGTGAAGAAAAGATCAAGGGATTAATTCTGGTTGCACAAATCCAAGCCTTAAGGACAAATGCATACAAAGCCAGAATTGAAAAGACAGCAACAGACAGTAAGTGCTGCCTATGCAAAGAAGCTGAAGAAACACTGAACCTTCTGCTAAGCTGCTGCAAAAAGATCACACAGACTTACTACAAGTAGCAGCAGGGCAAAATAGCCATAATAGTGCATTGGAAGATCTGCAACAAATATCATTTGCCTGCAAGCAAGAACTGGTGGGACCATAAAATAGAGAAAGACAACAGAAAATGAAAAAGTTAAATTGCTGTGGGACTTTAGAATTCAAACAGACAAGTACCTGCCATATAACACTCTGGACTTAACAATTTCAATAAGAAAGACAAAAAAGTCTGGATAGTGGATGTGGCAGTGCCTGGAGACAGCAGAATAGAAGAGAAAAAACTGGAGAAGATAACAAAATACAAAGACCTACAAATAGAAATAGAATGACTGTGGCAAAGGCAATCAAGGGTAGTACCAATAGTAATAGATGCCTTGGGTACAATTCAAAACAACTAGAGAACCACTTGAACACCATTGGCATTGACAAATTCACCATCAGTCAATTGCAAAATGCAGCCCTACTGGGAACATTTTCCATCATGCGACAATATCTTTAACAACGTCAAACATCCAGATCTGCCTATCCCAGGTCCTTGATAAGGACTCGATAGGTAGACAAAAACGCCAAATCCAGTCTGAACAACTTACTGACTGTGCAATGAATAACAATAACAACAATAACAATAATACATGATTTCACACCATGTCTAATAAGATCGTTTCTTTTTTTACTTTGGAGGGAAAGATATCTTTATGACAGAGGAACAAAAAAAATACTACAATGCTATGAAGAAACTAGGTTCAAAAAAACCAGTGAAGCCCATTCCAAGGCCCCAGGTATGCTATTCTCAAGATCCAAATCTATGGTCAGTATTCATGGGAAAAAATTTCTCAGACCTCCACTCCACTTGAATTTAGATATAAAAGCTAATCTAACTATTCAGAATGTTAGTTTTCTCTCGCTAAATTATAGTACTATATTACTTCCACAAATTAGTGATTTTTCTTGGCTATAAAGAAACATAATAAAAGTTGCATGCAGAACTAAGTTTGCAAAGGTCAGTCATTTTTTTCATATACATACATGTAAACAAAATATTCTTCCCTTGAGCCAAAATTTCTACAAGAAATAAAAGAATCTTTGATTCAATGGACCTTGGCAGGGGAGATTTCAGACACAACTGACAAAAACTCTTGTACAATGAGTTTCTGCACACGCATAAAATCCCATTTGGATTTAATGGAGATTTTGCTTTAACAGGTACGTTCTCCTTCTCCCTTTAGTCTGGTAAATTGAGAATTTACTGTACAAGACTCTCGGGATCATAAAATAAAGAATTGCTATGTTATGACAATTGCTGTGAAGTCTATTTTACAGAAGGTAAACATGAACAAAAAAAATTGAGGTTCCTAACAACTCTTCATATACCCTTAATTGATAACTATATTTTTCTACCAACTTTTTCTATGTCATTCTTTCCTTTGCATCCAAGTTTCTTTTTCCTGGATTCCATGTCCTACATTTCCTATTGTTTTCTAATACCAACATCTTTACAGCAGTTGTGAAATTGAGTACTGTATACGAATGGTTCCTACAGAGGCAAACTGATATTATAAGCGATTCCTGGTAATTCCTTAGATCATTATCTCTCTTCAAGACCTCATGGATCAGGTGTTAGAGGATAGTGATGTCACCACAAATGGTGAGATTAAAATATTTCAGTTTACTTTGTGGAAGTTAGGAAATATTAAGAGTGACATTGGATGAATTAGACTTTACGGGAAGAACCACATCCCAACATTAGGCCTTTCCTCACTAAAGTTCAACAGCACTGTCACAGTAAGTACTAAAGTCCTTCGGGAGAAGTGCGGTATACAAATGATATTATTATTATTATTATTATTATTATTATTATTATTATTATTATTATTATTATTATTATTATTATTATTATTATTATTATTATTATTATCATCCACTAAATGGACTGTGAATCACCAATCCTTCTCTTAGGAAATCCCACAAGTCACAGAATCAGATGTCTTAGCAGAATACAGTGATCTTGTTTTTTCTTAAAATATAAGGAATTTTTAACTTTTTTAAAAAAAAAAAATCAAAGTCAAGAGACTCTTTTAAAAAGTGAGGTTTGCTACTTTTTGTGTCTTCAACCATTTCAAGGCAGTAAAAATTGGAAAATTTTATTTTTAGGTGACACAATGGATGATTTAGATTTAGTCCTTCACTACTTCAACTTTTTTCTTTGAGTTTTTTTTCCATTTTTCTTCCCTTTCTTTCGTTTTCATGTTTGTCATTGTCCATGTGTCTTGCACCCTTCCTGTCTTTCTGTCATACACGCATGGATACCTTCCAAATTATTGAAGAACAAGTATCAAGGGATGATCTTTGACTTTGTGACTCAGCAAGCTTTTGATATAGTCATCATGATCCTCATTTGTCTTAACATGGTAACAATGATGGTGGAAACAGATGACCAAAGCCAAACTAAGATAAATATCCTTAGTCAGATCAACTTGGTCTTCATTATCATCTTCACATCTGAATGCTTTCTCAAGATGATTGCCCTGAGGCACTACTTTTTCACTAATGGCTGGAACATCTTTGACTTTGTTGTGGTCATTCTCTCCATTGTAGGTAAGAAAAAAATATAAGCACAATTGATTTGTTTCTAAAATACTTCTATCAATGGTATGTGCGATGGAAATAGTAGGGCAGGAACAAAGGTGGTATAGGATAATTACAATTAGCTAAAAGCTATTATGTAACCAATATACTTAAACCCAACTCCTGGAGCAGATTTTGCATAGATATAATCATATAATCAAAGCCTTTTTCAAAGCAATATTAAAAATGAAGTCATGCATGAATAAACAGTTTAAAATATTTTTAAAAGTGCCTGAAATGAAGAGAAAATCAAGATGGAAAATAATAGATAAACTGGACTAATAGTTAATGGCAATGGTGGGATTCAAATAATTTAACAGCCTTTTCTCTGCCCTAATGACCATTTTAAGTATAAAAAAAACCAATATACCAAAAGGTAGTTTATTATTTCATGCATTTAATACTTAAATAACAATAAAAGAGGTACACAAAAGTAGATTATGTTACAAGAAAGTTTTAAAGTATTAATGAAAAAATATTCAATAATACCTGACAAAAACCAATAAAACTGTTATTTAAAATAATTCCATATTGCTTCTTGGTTGAACTTCTCACAATTTTCTTCGCTTGATGCTCGGAGCATCATCGAGCTGTGTGAGTAATCCTTAGCCATCTTTTTTTTCACTGTAGGAATAGGATCCCATTCCTTTAGAGGTAGGCCAATTAGACTAATAGTCATTGTGTTTGATATATTAGAAACAGGTGATATCTCTTCTCTGAACATATTATGCTCATCTTTGAAAAAAACCCTTTCCACTTCTGCTGAACTTACAGCAATTGTTCTGACAATATATTTAGCTCTTTGAACACTTTCAGGAACTGCATAGTTCTGGGCAGTGCTTTTTTTTGTTAAAAAAAAAGTGCCGGAACTCTCACCCGTCACACAACCCACTTTGCCTACCCTACAAGGTTTACCTTTGTAGTTGAAAAAAAAAACCCTTCAATTTTTAATGTATCTAAAAGAGCAGGATTTTGTTTAAGGTAAGTTAATACTATTAATGTTACCATGCACTGCGTGGCTTTAAATTACAAGAAGGCATTTTATTAATCTTTTGGAACATTTATCACTGGCATACCCATTTAGTTTAATATGGAAATATCAGCTTTCTTTGTGAAATGAAATTGGCCCAGTGAAACAAAATTTGGTTGCTTGCAAAAGACTGAATTATTTTTAAGAAGTTGTCAAACAAGGTGGAAAAATTTACATTTGGAGTTTAATATGGATATTGACTTGAAACAAATTAAAGTTGAAATTTTGTCAGTGAACAAATTTCTTTTAATTTACCTTTAAGTTAAAGCCAATTTAATAAATAGATCTGATTAAACCTTATACTGTAGGTTTACCTCTACCTCTGACCAATACATAATTAATATATATTATTAATAATAATAATACCTCCAAATCACACAACATTGGCTTTATTCTTATTCTTCCCCTCTGCAGTTTGAATATAAGGTATAAAAGACTAAAAAGAGATTTTCGTAGACATCCCAGCCTTTGAACTACCCAAGGAACCGAAACAACAAAGCTTTACTGTCAGGCAAGCTTCTACGCCAGTCGCCTTTGTTTTCTACCGCTTTGCCTCTTTTTAACCTCACCCCCCCACACACACACACCTTCTGTAAGGGAAGGCAAAAGGCTCACTCACCCTCTCGTGAAAGATGGCCTCCATGTTTATATGTCTCCCACAACCACCATCCACATCACATGGTCTGAACCAGTCAATCAAGCCATGCTCTGGCTGTGGTGCTCCGGCGCCTCATGGCTCCTCCTAGAGGAGGCAGACAGCGCCGGAGGGGACCCCACTCACACTGTACAGCCAGGGGGGCATTTTCAAAAGCAAATGAGGATAGGAAGGGAAACAATAGAAAAGAACGCAACTCTGGAAAATCCATCGAAAAAAGGTCCCGGAACTCTGTTCCGGTGTGTTCTGTGACAAAAAAAGCTCTGGTTTTGGGAATTTTAAAAAACATTTTCCACAAAATCTCGATAATCATTAATATCAATCTGATAATTAAAAATAACATTAAATACGAGCAATTGTTCTTCAGCTGCTTTCCATGGAACTAGTACTTCTTTAATATTCCAGTAGTTTGGCTCCAAAAAATGAGAAATTGTAATTTATTCTTATATTGAAATTGGTTACAACTTGCTTTTAAATGTTCACTATCCATTAGTCTTTTTTTAAAAAAATTGTTATGATGTTTTCTAAAAGTCTTTCCTGAGGAAGCCCAACAAATCGATGATTTTCTACAAACTTTATATTTTTGAAGGTTTCTGAAGTAATTAATTCACCAAGGTTTTTTTGCGTGGGCCCTTTTCCTTTCCAAGCATTTGAAATGCTTTAATATATCTTATCACGAGTTTTTCAGCCTTTATTATGTGTATATTTTTTGCTTGCAGTGCATTTAAAAGAGAAATTTCATTTAAAATATCAATCATCAATGCCAAATCAGTTATAAAATATATATTTTCAAGACGGGCAGCCATACCTAAAGTACTTTTCATTTGAATAAAAATAGTGATGTAGCACTGAATAAGTGCACCGCACAGCTAGGATTGACCTTAAACTATAGGCAGCCCATTTTGGTCCCAAAACTCTACCAATCTTTATAATTTCAATTCCAAGTTGTTCGGATATTTTGTTAAGTTCAGTTTGGTTCTTACTGGGTTGATGAAAAATAGTATATATCTTATCAATAAATATTTGAAAATGATTTACTTGCTTTATTTCCTTTATCAAATCATCTAAAACAAGTTGTAGGCGATGGTTTAAACAGTGCCATATTATTATGTTTGGAAACACTTTTGCTATGCTAGTGCTTATTCTAGATTTTCTCCCAAGCATAATGCTACCACCATTGGAGCAAAATCCTATTATTATTTTTTCTAGGTAGTTCTTTGTAAGCCCAACACTATTTAAACTTTCCCTAACTGAAGAACATAATGTCTCTGCATCTGTTTTTCCAATTTAACTAGTTCAACAAAAATTGATGGTGATGTAACTGAATCTTCAACTTTTAAGAAAAATATAACTGGTTTGCAAGATATCATTGAGACTTTGTCAATAATCAAACATATTTTCAGATTATTTTCAATAATTATAGTAAATATTTCTTTTTTAATTTCCTTTGCAATAAAATCAGTTATTTTCACAGCAGTTTTAAATGTTTTTCCATATCTAATCCATTTTTAATTTGTACTTCTATCTCATCTTCTGTGTCTGAAAATGGTTTACATCTTTTTGCCAGGCTGTAAACAGTATTAAATACTCTGCAAATAGTACATAGATATTTTTCATTCATCGTATATATTACTTTTTTTATTGAATCCTGCTCACATTGTTTTAAATTCTCTTTACAAATGTTATGAGTTTTTGATGAAAAATGTTTTCATTTTTTTTCCTTAGCTTATTGTACGTCTTTATTTTTCCCTGATGCCTCAATCTGAAAACATTTCCATTCTTTTAACACATGAAGACTTCTTTTTTATGAAGTCATGTTTTGCACAATACTGGTAACCTAATTTTTTTGTTAAAAATTACTAGCCCAATCATATTTTTCCTTAAAATTGTTGTATTGTTGCACTGTCCAACATTCCAGAAGACTATTTTCAATTTTGGAATTGTTATCATTTTTTATTTCAGTAATTGACATGCTGCTTTCTTCAAATTGGAGTGGTTGTGCTTGTGACTATTTTGTACTATCTAAGGCCAATTCTGATTCCGATTTTGGTTTCCTATTGAAGAAATCTGTCAAATTCTGTTGCATTTTCATCCTTTTAAGGGGTACTGCAAACAATTAAAAAATGCTTTATTTTAGTATATTATAATATTTAAAGGGATACGGTGGCTCAGTGGGTTAGGACGCTGAGCTTGTTGATCAGAAGGTCGGCAGTTTGGCGGGTCAAATCCCGAGTGCCACATAGCAGACTGAGCACCTGTTACTTGTCCCAGCTTCTGCCATCTCAGTGACTCCATCCAGCCACCTCATTCTCTGTCATCCCCTTCCTAAATTCTGCATTTGCAGAATTGAAAATGTGTGCTTCAAAGGGAGCCTCGAGCTTGCTAATCAAGAAGGAAAACAGGTTATAAAAACCCCCAAATTTCAAATGGTGTGTGTGTGTGTTTGTGTGTATGCAGGCACACACAAGCACCCAGCATGCTAAAGAAGAAGCCCTTCTCTCCAACCCCAGCACCATTGGCAGTTTCTTGGCATGGATGTGATAAAAAGTCTCCAAATGCAGAAGTGTGTGTGTGTGTTTGTGTATGCACACTTGGCTGCCAACAGTTAAGGGAAGGAAGCAATTGGTAGGGTGCTGAGTTATCCCCAAATCCAGTTACCTGTTGTGACTTGTCCTAAAAGAACTATAAACGAAACATCAACTGCACGTATTTCTAATCTACCTATGTTTTTGCTTTGATAATTTGATTCCTGAGAATATTTTTATTATCATGCTATTTGTCAGTTTTTATGATGACATGGGTAGTCCTCACTTAGCAACAATGATTGGAACCAGAAATTCTCTTACCAAGCAATATGGACATAAAATACAGTGACACATGATTGCATCCCTTAGCAATGACAGTTCCAGTAACCATTGTTAAGCAAATCCCGTGGTGGAATTCAAATATGTGAACAACTGGTTCTCTGTGTGGATGCCACTTCCGGAAGTCCATTCTGGACCTGTGCAACAAAAAATTACCTACCGGTTCTACCAAAGTGGTGCAAACTGGCTGAATCCCACCCCTGAGCAAATCCCATAAGGTCATTAAGTGCGACATTGTGTGGTCACCATTTGGGACTCCCTGCTGGTTTCCCCAGCGCTTTGCTTGTAGGAAGCCAGCAATGAAGAATTACATGATCGTGTGACTGTAGGTGCTTCAATATCATGATTGCAAGCCAGATCATGAGCATATGACTGCAGGACGCACCCATGGCCACAATGGGATACAACCAATGAAAATACAAGGACCAGTTGTAAATGCCACTTGTTTAATACAGTTAAACAGTCACTGAATGAATGGTTGTTAGGAAGCAAGAAGCACCTGTAATATATTTATTATCTTGATTGTTTCTTCTTTATAAATAAGTAAGATTCATGTAAGAAAGTTCTTGCCACAATTCATCTTTTTTCATAGTCATGAACATAGATGGCATTTCCAAATTATCAAATGCTTTCTTTATATCTAAAAATATCATGGTCATTTCCTTATTTTTCTGATTTAATTATCAATAGCATTCAAAATATATCTAATATTATCTCTCAAATACTGTATCTCTTCAAAACAAATTCAGCCTGATGTGGGTATATCACTTCAGTTAAAGGCCATTTTCTCTCTTTGCAATTATTGTTATAAAAAAAATCTATAATTGTGCAATTAAATATAACTCAAGACATAAACCTCTATATAACTCAAGACAACTGAAGTCATTTCCCTCTTTAATAAATCAAAGCTTTCTTTCAAGAACAAGGAATTACTTGACATTATCAAATTTCATTCATTTCCTGAGTTAATGATTTAAAATTTTCTGGAAGATCTTGTAGTGCATTTAAGAATATCTGTTTGGTTCTGGAGATTTTTCAGTTTCCATTTTTGAATTATGTTTTTGTTTCCTCCTTAGTAACTGATTTATTAAAAGTTTCCTTTTCTTGTTGAATCAGTTTTGTAAGTTATATTGTGTCCAAATACTCTTCAATCTGTTTTAATATGTGTTTGCTATACAGAAATTTAATTTGATTTCATGTCATTTTCTTTTACACATTATGCACCTTTTTGTATCCTTTCTGCATCTAAAGTTTTTCACAAATATTTAGAAGCCATTCTTACTTTTAGGTGGTCTGTTTTATTTTCAGACTGACAGGCATTCAATAGTTGAATTTAATACTGGGGGAAAATTTGTATGTACAATGTTTATGTCATTAAAATGAATTATTAATAATGATTTTTGAAAATTGATGTGGTATTTTGTGGTTTGCTGAGAAAAATCTTTTTCCTGTTTTTCAGGACTTGTCCTCGCAGACATTATAGAAAAATACTTTGTATCACCCACTCTCTTCAGGGTCATCCGGTTGGCCAGAATTGGGCGTGTTCTTCGCCTGATCAGGGGAGCAAAAGGCATCCGAACACTGCTTTTTGCCTTGATGATGTCTCTGCCAGCACTATTCAACATTGGTCTCCTCCTATTTCTGGTTATGTTCATTTATTCCATTTTTGGAATGTCAAACTTTGCTTATGTAAAGAAGGAATCTGGCATTGATGACATTTTCAACTTTGAGACATTTGGCAACAGCATCATCTGTCTTTTTCAGATCACCACGTCAGCTGGTTGGGATGGCTTATTGAATCCTATCCTGAACAGTGGTCCCCCAGATTGTGATCCTCATCTAGAGAACCCTGGTAGTCATGTGAAAGGTGATTGTGGCAACCCCTCCATGGGCATCTGCTTTTTTTGCAGTTATATCATTGTCTCTTTCTTGATTGTGGTTAACATGTACATTGCCATCATTCTGGAGAATTTTAATGTAGCCACAGAGGAAAGCAGTGAGCCTCTCTGTGAAGATGACTTTGAAATGTTCTATGAAACATGGGAGAAGTTTGACCCTGATGCCACACAATTTATAACTTATAGCGCACTTTCTGATTTTGTGGATACCCTGCAAGAGCCACTGCGAATTGCTAAACCCAATAAAATCAAACTGATCACTATGGACTTGCCTATGGTTCCTGGAGATAAAATACATTGCTTGGACATTCTCTTTGCCCTGACAAAAGAAGTTTTGGGAGACTCTGGAGAAATGGATGCCCTGAAGGAATCAATGGAGGAGAAATTTATGGCTGCAAATCCCTCCAAAGTATCTTATGAGCCCATTACCACAACACTAAAAAGAAAACAGGAGGAAGTCTGTGCCACCAAAATCCAAAGAGCATTCCGTCGATATCTGTTAAAACGGTCAGTGAAACAAGCTTCATATCTATACAGGCAGAGTCAAGATATAGAAACACCGAAAGAAGGTGCCCCAGAGAAAGAAGGAATGATTGCAGAGAAAATGAATGCAATGTATGGCTCACAAGTAGAAGTGGAAAAGTCCCCAGAAACAGCTCCATCTCTCATACTTGAGCCAATAAGTAGCAAAGAGATTAAGAAGGATTCTGATGAAAAGAAGGAGCAGGACAATAATGGCAAGAAGGAAGATGACTCTGGAAAAACTAAAAAAAGTGAGAAAGCCAAACGTGGTGTAAAAGAATCATCTGTATAATGAACACACATTTGGACAACAAATGTTGGTGTATGGTTCCAAATGACCTTTTTCACAAAATCCTTTTGGCATCTTCTATTTTAATACACAAACAAGATGGTGTTGTTGTTTTTTTGCCAGATTTCAGGTACTTCACACCACAGTTCAACATTGAAAGCAGAACTCCGTCTGGTTTCTGGCTTGTTTGCTTGTTTTTAAAATTCACCACAATGTGCAAAGTGCTTTTTGTCTTCTTTTCTCATAATGCAAATGTCAATTATCTCCTCTTCTGGTGAAAAGAGGTTTCATGTCAATGCTCCAGAATTGGTTCTGATGAGTCTAAATACCGAATCATATCAAATGAGTTGAGAATCAACTCTTTATTAGAAGAATGATTAAGCAGTGCTAGAAATAAAGGGGAAAAGAAGGAAGTCTTTAATTCCCTGCAATCACATTCAAGTTTTAAATGAAAACAGCTCATTTCTGGAGAATTTCACCAGAATCTCTTAAGCTCCATTTGCTAAAAAATGTGCCAAGAATAACCATTATTTAGTTATTGTTCTGATCAATTATGCAATTTTTCATAAGGCTGTATATTTTACTAATTTATTCTGCTAATGCTGGGAAGCCTTGAATTGAATCCTTGAACAATATGTAGACATATACATGTCTGAGAATTCATTTACTTGTTAATATTCTTTCGATTCTTATTCAGCCATAAGAACTAGAAATATGCTTGCTTTTTCAGTTAAACCTGAAGTTTCCAGTTGGCTCAAATTAATGCCCATTGCCAAATTCTGCCCATATGCAGAAACTGGGTATGATCGTGGAAAGTAAAAAGTAAAATAGACCCTAGTAACTAGTGCTTCTTAAATCCAGTTTGAAATGGTGGGGAAATAGTCATCTTTAGCCATTTCCTCCCTTCTTTGTATGTCTTTCTTGAAGATGCTGGGAGTGAAAGTTAGGATCTGTACTGGTCCTCAGACATTAGCAACTCTGATTTCTTTAAAATAATAGACATAAATTTGGGCTTAGGATTCTTTCTAGCAGGAGTGGGTGTAAAGTGAACGGCATGGAGTAACAGCTCGGATAACAGCACAGTTTAGGAAAAACAAAAATGCAATGTCTTAAATGGGGTTCAATTTATTTAAATAATTTGAGCAGGCTTAAAAAAAATTTGTTAGATGTGGCTGAAAGTCCAATTAAGTCTTAATTATGTATATGCTTTATTTCTTTTAAACAACAAAAAAAATCAAATGTGCTGTGCTAATCTATTCTAAACGTTTATTGCCAACTTAGTAATTTTTTCTAAATTAATTCTCAACACTACAGATAATAATCTTGGAATGTAAGCTGCATTTTTTATTTGCCTATCCACTGTTTTCTTCTTTAAAGAGCTCTGCTTTAGAATGTGGCATGCATGACATTCCAATTGACAGTCCAAATTGCAGTTTGCCTCTTCCCCTTCTCTCCTCCATTAACTAGTTAGGAGGAGCAGAAGTCCCATGCACCGAGAGGAAAGGGTGTCCTAGAGGAAAAGATACATTTCCCAGGAGATGATTTGTGCCCAAAAGTTGAACAGGGAGGAAATCTGATAGCAGGTATGCCATCAAAAATTTCCCAATAAATTTTGTTGAGATTAGAGTATATAGTATCTGTTAAGCATAGTAGTGCAGTTTTGTGAATGTTTTACTTATTTTTAAAGCATTTACACAAGAAGATTTTCCTCAGCAATTTGTATCTTTATCAGTGTGGAATCAGCACAAGAAAAATAAAACAGGAGAGAGATTATTTCTTAACTTTATTCTTCTGCCTGTCTCTTTATCAAACAGAATTCCTTTTTACTTGTCCTATTATTCAAAGTCTACCTTAATGGCAGCCATTGTGGCCTTCAATCAACAATTAAATTATGCCATGCCCTTTAAATAAATAACCTGTGGTACATCCAAATGGAAAAATGTAGTGGCTGCAAAATCTCTACTACAGATATATGTACTATGAAAATAATAAAGATGTAAATAAAGAAAATAAAGCTCTATCTTTATATGTATTTTTGCTGTATCTATAGTCTGCAGTTGTTGACCCTGATGACCATGACTGTTGTGCAAGCTTTGCTTCAAACCATATTGTGAAGTATGCAGATGATACAATGGTATGGACCTTATTCAGGATGATAATGAAGGTGCTTACCAGGAGGAGGTAGAGGGTTTGGTGAGGGTTTGGTCTGATATATATAAAAACAGCTTGGTTTTAAATGTAGGAAAAACAAAAGAGATCACTGTTGCTTTCAGAAAAGGCATGCTGAGCTATACACCTCTATACAAAAGATTCAACTATATGGGGATGGTTAGTTGTTGGGTGTGCAGTTGACAAGCAGGTTAGCTCAACAGTGGGACACTGGTGAAAAGCACCTGCATTTTTTGCATCATATCTTCCCCTATCCTTACTACTTTCTATAGAGGGATGATTGAAAGCATCCTGTCATATTGCATTACTGTGTGGTTTAGAAGTATCACTGTTTCAGACAGAATGGTTATACAGAGAGTGGTAAGGAAACATGTTCTGTCATGTTTCCTATTTCCTTGAAATTGATGGAGAGAATGAAAAAAGATTACTGATCTTGGAAATTCCAGATTTTGGAAACTGAATGGATGTCACAGGGCAAAAAATTCATATGTTAGGTTTCTTATCAATAAGAAGTACAATGAATAGAGGAGGGGGAGAAAATCCTAAAGTTGGGGGTCTGAAGCATTTTGTTCATTTCCTATATACTGGTAGTTTGCAAGGCCTCCCTACCCCAATGCTTTAGACCAGAGCATCACATTCCCCTTAGCCGAATAAATGTTAATATATAAAAAATGATATATGTTATAATATACATGTACTTAAAAATCACCAGTTAAAGAAATATCATGAGGAAAGTAGAAGAGTAGAATCAAACAGCAGAAAATTTTCTCTTCCCAATTCCAATCATTGAGGCATCACATGTTCTTGACTCTGCTTGTTAGAAGCCAATTGTGAAGCACACAAATAGCAATCACATGGCTGCAGGACACTGCAATGTTCATAAATATGAGGATTGGTTGCGAAGCTGTTTTTCTGATACTGTCCTAACTTTGAACAGTTGCTAAATAAGGCAGTCACTAAGCAAAGACCACCTATACTTGCATTACGCTACCAATATAGATTCAATGGAACCATTCCCATTAAAATTCTAATGCTTCCAATATTTTGTGAACTGTTTCTTTATAAAAGTTAGGATACTAATTTCAGGAAATCTCTCACATCATTTGGCATTAACAGGGGTCTCTTATACACTTATAAGGCAGTTATAACGGTCAAGGTGTGAATCGTGGGTGTGGCATGCTCATGACATGCTCGCATATAACCATGGTGGTTCTGGCTTTGCCGCTGCAAGCTGGTCTCTGGTTGAGACCCCAAAATTGCACCCATCAGCTACCTGGCGTGCAAGTTTCATCATGCCGCACACAGTCATGCACTGGTTGGTAGGTTCCTCGTGCAAATTGGAGGCAGGAAGGCTGTCCCATTCTCCCATGTGTGGTCGCTGTGGGTCCGGCTCTGCTGTGGAAGAAAGCAGATGTCCTCGTGGGACATGTAAGTGATTTGCCCTCCCTCATACTTCTTTACCCGGTTGCCGTAAGATCAGCTCTGTTGTGGGACTTGGTTTACTGGATCTCAAAGTTCTTTTGGTGTGTGGTTGCTTGTTGTGCACGGTTGCTTGGTGTGTTTGAATGAAGGCAAGTGTCATGTGTGTCAGCTGTGAGTGATTCTGTGGGATGTGTAATCTGGACTGTCATTTCTTGATTCATCAAATATGGTGAGACAGATTTCAGTTTTGGTCATGGTCTCAATACTCTGTTGTGGTTTGGGTGTTGTGTATGCTTGTTTTGTTGCGTGTGGTTGTTTAGTGATGTTGTAGGACAGTGATGACGAACCTTTTTGACACTGAGTGCCCAAACTGCAATCCAGAACCCACTTATGTATCATTGGGTGCCAGGTGAGCATGGCCCATTAGGTGGGTGTGGCCAATTGATTGGTTGTGGCCCATTGGGTGGGTGTGGCTGCAGTGGTAACAGCAGACTGGGTGTGACTAAAAAGTTCAATCAATCAATTCCAACTTTGCAAGATCTTTTTTTCCCCATGAGAAGTTGAAATTGATTGAACCTTTTTTTTTTTGCACAGTGAGATGGAGTCCTAAAGCAGAAAGGTTTTATAAAACCCAGCTGAAGGTCTAGGACTGGGGCGGTGGCATGCATGCCCACAGAGAGGGCTCTGTGTGCCACCTGTGGCACGCATGCCATAGGTTCACCACCATGGTTGTAGGATTTGTATCTTTGGTGTTGTGGTCAGAAGTGGTGTTTTTATGTGCAGGAGTGTCAGATGGTATGTTGGTTATGCAAACCATCACGGTTGTGTTAGAATTCTGTCTGTTATTTAGCTCAATTGAAGTGGATTGTGTTGGAATAAACTCATCTGTTATGTTGATATGGTGTTTGACAGGTGGGTGGGGTAGTGTGTTTGTGTCTTTGTTGATTGTATTGAAACGTTTAGATATTTTGTATTGTTGTAAATGTCTCCTCAGAGTTTGATATGGTGGTAATAAGTTGATATGCCTATTAATTGAGTGGTAGTCAGACAACAAAGCCTCTTTTAATAGATGGCCACCTTTAGTGGGGTCTTGAGAGATGACTTTTGCTCCTTTGAAATCAAAGGTGTGGCCATGTTCAGCCATGTGGGCCCACTGTATTTTGACTGCTAATATGTGTTCATGTATCCTGGTTTTGAGTCGTTTGGATATTTCCCCGACATATCCATATATAATTTTAAACTATTTCTTAGATATGAGAAAGGGCATTGTGGTGTATTATCTTTGATTTCATTAAAAAAAACCATGATAATACCACATCAGAAGTAAAAAAAAGTACAAACCACTCTTGGTGAATAGAGCATATGCAGGCAAAAGTTTTAAGTTCCCCATCTTCAAAGGTAACTTAGATGGGAGCTGCATTATTTAAAACAAGCAGCGTCAGATCTCTTTCCATGACCATTCAATGATGTCCTTTGTTTTCTATTTTCAATTCTTTTGCTAATATATCCATTATGTAATGTTTTCCTTATCTGTGGGAACAGTGTGTCCCTGTTGAACATTAATTCTGAATGTCCGAGAAATGTCTGCTTAGAACAAAGAGTACAGGCAACAGAGTAAGAAGTTGGGTCCATACAGTATATCATCTGATACAATACCTGTTTTTACTGGAACCAGGAAGTTAACATGAAACCTGATTTGATGATGAACAGGAATGGAGATTGAAGGGGCTGATGAATTTAAAGATACATTCTAGCTGTGTGGGCAGTTGTGCGTACATGTCAAGCTGACTCTTCAGCAGGCAGGCCTGATTAAGCATCAGGTATGGATAAGAGTTGCCTTGCAGGGACCAGTTTACTTCTCCCTAGTAAAATGTAGAGGAACAGCTAGTACTATGGGATGGCTATAGGAACAGCCAGAAGAGAGGGAAATTCCCACTCTGTGAATTTTATGCAGGAAGAAACAAATCATGTCAAACAAATCATATTGCATTCTCTTCAATATCTTCATCTATGATTTACATGAGGGGATAGATGGGGAAATCATCAAATTTGCAGATAACACCAAACTGTCAGGAATTACCAACACTCCAGAAGACAGGCTTAAGATACAGAGGGATCTTGACAGACTTAAATTTTGTGCCTAATCTAACAAAATGAAATTCAATAGTGAAAAAAGTAAGATTCTACATTTAGGCAAGAAAAATCAAATGCACAGGTATAGATTAGGCAGTACCAGACTCAAGAGTAGTAATTATGAGAGGAATCTTGGAGTCCTAGTGGACACTTAAATATGAGCCAGCAGTGTTCTGCAGCAGGGTTCTAGACTGCATTAACAGAGGGATAGAATCAAGATCAGGTGAAGTGTTAATATCACTTTATAATGGCTTGGTAAGACCACACTTGAAATACTGCATCCAGTTTTGGCTTCCACAATGTAAAAAAGATGCTGAGACTCTAGAACAGACATGTCAAACACAAGGCCCGCGGTCCACAAACGGCCCGCCATATGATTGAATCCGGCCCGCATAACTCTTCCAGAAATTACAAAGCTCCGGCCCCCACCACCTTGGCTCCGGCCCGGCTGAGCACCGCTCAGTAGGAGGCAAGTGCACGTGGGCTGGTGGAGCCCAGCAACATTTGCAGCTCATTAGCCCCTCGACAGCTCATTGGCCAGAGCCCAGGCAGCCTCCTCCCAGTTCCAAAAAAAAAGTGGGACTAAAAAAATTCAATCGATCCATTCAAACTGCTCACAAAAAAAAAAAACCAACTCTCAAAGTTCGAATTGATTGAATGAACTTCTTTGGTTTGTGGGACTGCCTAAACTTCTTTGCTTCTTTGGACTGCACGTAGAGTCAACGGAGGAAGAAACAGGAGTGGAAAGGTGAGTGGGACCTTTTTCTATATACTTGCTGTGCGGGTGGGGGCGGACAGTCTCTGGATTCCCCAGGCCTGCCTCTTCCCTGCCTGGCAGGTCTCCCCTTACCCTGCTTTGCCACCCCTTTCCACTCACCACAGAGCGCTGGGGTCTATTCAGACGCGCCGGTGGGAGAAGAGCCGCTTCTCTGCTCTTTCGGGCGCTGCGGAGGGCGAGCCGAGGCGCCCGGGCCGATCCTGCAGCGCCCCAGCTGACTCGCGCCCGCGGTCGAAGAGCGCTTCTCTGCTCTTTCGGGCGCTGCGAAGGGCGAGCCGAGGCGCCCGGCCCGATCCTGCAGCGCCCCAGCTGACTCGCGCCCGCGGGAGAAGAGCCGCTTCTCTGCTCTTTCGGGCGCTGCGGAGGGCGAGCCGAGGCGCCCGGCCCGATCCTGCAGCGCCCCAGCCCAGTCGCCCCCTAGGAGCCGAGCCACTTCATCTCCTCTTTCGGGCGCTGTGGAGCCACAAGAGTGAAGCAGCAGCCGCCCTCCTGCTCCATCCCTCTGTCCTGGAGTTTCTTCTCCCCCTCCCACCCTCCCACGCATGTTCCCAGCCTGAATCACATGCCACTGGCCTCCTTTTCCACAGACCATCCCTGCCAGTGCCCCCATGAGCCCTTGCCCCCTGGGTCCCCAAACCTCATTATGCTCAGTCTCTTGGTGGAAAATATGTTGAAATCAATGGAGGGGTGCTTTGGGTCTCCCCAAAGGACAGACTGACAGACCTTGAGAGAACTAACCAGCATTGCTTGCAAAAGCTAAATTTTGGATAGATATTTCAGGGATTTTGAACTCTATTTCTGGCCTTCATGGACATAGGAGAGTTGTTGGGGAAAAAAATCGAGCAAGTGGTTCCTTGTTTCCTATTTGGGAAAGCTGGATGTGTCTTGATTCCCCTCCCCCTTGCAATGAGAGACTGAAAGGCAGCCCTGAAAATATCAGAATCTGATCAGAAATGGAGGCTGAGTAGTCCTTGTGGCTGCTAGACCAGCTTCTGAGTGATGGTGGATTGCTGATTTTTTCCTCCATCCATACAAGATCTCTTGCATAAAACATATAATTTCAATTGTATCAAAGAGGGCTGCTTACTTGCTTTCTCTCCACAGATGCTGTTATGTTGCTAAACCTACTCCAAACATCTGGACTTGCAGCATCCTAGGATACCTACCTAGTGTGCTGACAACTGCTTGCCTCACACAGTACCTGAGACTTTGAGCTTTCTGTCCAGTCTCATCCATATATATATCTGCAGGGAAGAAGACCTGTGTGCCAATATTTAAACCCCCCAAAATGGCCAAACGAAAAGTGGACTTTGAAAAAAGATGCTTTCAAAAGAGGTGGGAGCCAGAGTACCTGTTTGCTGACATTGAAGATAAGGCTGTGTGCCTTGTTTGTGGAGCTACTGTAGCTGTATTTAAAGAGTATAACTTGAGACGGCACTATGAGACGAAGCATCAGGACAAGTACAAAAACTTGAACATGGAGCAGAAAGCACAGAAGGTGGAAGAGTTGAAAAAAAGCCTGATGTCACGGCAGCATATGTTCAGAAAAGCAAAATCACAAAGTGAAGCTGCTGTGAAAGCTAGTTTTATAGTGGCAGAAGAGATAGCCAAATCAGCCCGGCCATTTACAGAGGGGGAGTTTTTGAAGCACTGCATGATTAAAGTGTGCGAAGTCATGTGTCCAGACCAAAAGCAAGCTTTTTCAAACATAAGCCTAAGCAGAAATACTGTTGTTGATCGGATATGTGAGCTTGCCACTGATTTGCAAGGACAATTGGTTGAAAAGGGAAAAGAATTTATTGCTTATTCCCTTGCTGTGGATGAGAGCACTGATGTCTCTGACACAGCACAGCTGACAATCTTCATCCGTGGAGTGGACTCAGGTTTATGCATTATGGAGGAGCTTCTGGATATAACATCACTGCATGGCACTACCACAGGGAAGGACATATTTGAAGCAGTATCCAAAAGTTTACATGACATGAAACTACCCTGGGACAAACTTATAGGACTCACAACAGATGGAGCACCTTCAATGTGCGGGGAAAAGAGTGGACTAGTAGGAAGGATGCGAGACAAAATGAAGAGTGAGAATTGCACAGGTGAGCTGACAGCATATCACTGCATTATACATCAAGAAACACTATGTGGCAAAGCCCTGAAAATGGACCATGTAATGCACACTGTAACAAAGACAGTTAACTTTATAAGAGCCAAAGGTTTAAATCACCGTCAATTTAAGACTTTTCTTGAAGAAATAAATTCTGAACTTGGTGATCTCCCTTATCACACAGAAGTGCGATGGCTAAGTCGAGGGAAAGTGCTCAACAGATTTTTTGAATTACGCATGGAAATTTGTCAGTTTATTGAAAGCAAAGGAAAAGACTGCACGGAATTGAAGGATGAAAAGTGGCTGTGTGAATTAGCATTTCTATGTGACATTACTAATTATCTCAGTGCACTAAACCTACAGCTTCAGGGACGGGACCGTGTGATCACAGACATGTATGATGCTGTGAAAGCTTTTCAAGTAAAGCTGCGACTGTGGGAGAGTCACATGCAGCAAGGAAACTTGAGTCACTTTCCCAGTTGCCAAACAATAAAAAACCAGGTCTCCACCACTGCCTTCTCAAATGCTGAGTTTGCTGATAAACTGAGCACACTTCAAATGGAGTTTACACGTCGCTTTGCTGATTTTGAAAAACAGAAATTCAGTTTTGGACTGCTCAGCAATCCATTTTCAGTTGAAGTGGAGAGTGCTCCTGTAAATATCCAGATGGAGTTGATAGAACTCCAATATAACAGCACACTGAAGGGAAAGTACGATTCTGTAGGACCCGCACAGTTCACCAGGTTCATCCCTGAAACAATGCCCCAACTCCGCCTACAAGCTGCTCGAATGCTCTCCATGTTTGGGAGTACATACCTCTGTGAGCAACTTTTCTCTGTCATGAGGGTGAACAAAAGCGCACACAGAAGTCAGCTCACAGATGCACACCTCCACTCTATCCTGAGAGTATCCACCACTCAAAACCTATCCCCAAACGTGGATGAACTTGTAGCCAGGAAAAGATGCCAAACATCCAGTTCGGACAAAATGGCATGAGAACTAAAAAGCTTGTTTTTTTCTTTGTTTTAAATGTGTTTTTGCAGATTTATTTGAAATAAATAATTTATTTGTTCATATTTGAAATTTTACTTCTTTTTGCCCCACTCTTAGACATAATACACTTCTGAACTAATATGATACAATAGTCCTACATGCACCTGGCCCTTTGAAGGCAACCATGATGCTTGATGTGGTGAAAGTTTCCAGGAAGCAGTTTCCTCCAATTTCTTCTGCCTTGAAAGATCTCTGGAGAGGAGCAGGAGGTGGCAGGGAAGCTGCATGAGGGAAGGCTGCTCCAACAAGCCAGCATCCTTACCATGCATAATTAGAACTGGGGATTCCCTTTCAAGAAGGGCCAGCCTCCCTCATGCAGGACTGGGAAATGCTGCTCCCCTGCCTCCTCTTGTTCTCCAGAGATCTGTCAAGGCAGAAGAAGGAAACCACACACACACACACACACACTTCAAGCTTGGAGACTAGGAGGCTATCTATATCTGAGCTAACAAACTACCAATCATGCCTGGGCTTGGGAAGAAGGTCCTTTCCATCCTCTGTGGATAAAAGCCCCTAAACGTGGAAAGTAGTGCGTGTGCATGTGCACATGCTTGGCTGCAGAAGTTTGGGGAGGTGAAGAGCTTGTGGGGCAATGAGATGTCCCCACATCAAATTAGCCGGTGCAACTTGTTTTCTCCTGACCCAGGTATCTCGAGTCAGCTGCGCTGACTGAGCAGCATTGAGATGGCCACGCCCACTTGGTCACGCCCACTTGGCCACACCCACCCGGCCACACCCACCTGCCCCCCCCGAGGGCAACCATAATGCTGATGTGGCCCTCAATGAAATTGAGTTTGACACCCCTGCTCTAGAAAGAGTGCAGAGAAGAGCCACAAAGAGGATTGGGGGCTGGAGGCTAAAACATATAAAGAAAAGTTGCTGGAATTGGCTATGTCTAGTGTAAGATCATGTGGTCACACAAAGAGGAACACTCAGGTTGGCGTGAAAGATTCTTTATTGAAGTCAGGACTTGCAAGCTTACAAGGGGTTTACCTGGCGTGCTTTTATACCTGCCTAGATGAATGCCAACCAATAGCTTCAAACCTGGGCTTCCCGCCAGTGCAGGTAGCCAATTGTTTTAAACCCTGGCTTGCCGCCAGGTCTGGCTATAGCCCGGGGCTGTCATACCTGTTTAAACCAGGCTTTCCTTCCAAAGGCGGTTATAGCCTGGAGCTGTCCAGCCCCGCGCCTCCTGCTGCGCCTCCTGCTGGAACTGCATACACTACACCCCTTCCCACATAGTGAGGAAGTTTATTTTCTTGACTATTTCCGTTCCCAGAACTATATACAATATTTACATTTTTATTCTTCCCACACCTGCCCCCCCTCAAGTCCGCACGTAGTCTGAGAGGTAAGCTGGGGCCTTGTGTGTTCTGTTGGATCTTCTCAGAGTTAGCCCGCCTGTTGGTGTGTTGGGGTTTGAGTCTGTTTTATTGTTGTCCAGCCATTCCTGTTGGTGTGTTGGACTACCTTGTGTTTGTGTGGGTGACACAGTTGCAAGGAGTTCTGTGGGACAGACAGCTGAGGGACTGTCATTGTAGTGTTGAGGTGTCCTTATTGTGGTTGGGTCAGCTGTTGCCCTGCTCCTATTGTCCCTTCCCTGCCTGGATCAGGTTAGACCTTGTGACCCCGCTGGTGACCCTCCTGGTCTGTTGTGGTGTTGGCTCCGCTTCATCAGACCTCCCTTCCTGACTGTCCCCCAGGATCCTTTCGGGAGCCCTTGGTCTTAATTGGTCCAAGTGCCGTCTCCACTGGAGTCCCTTCACCACCCTTACGTTGTAGGAAAGGGGCCCAGTTTGGTCCACTACCTCTCTTGGTACCCATGGGTGGCCTGTGCCATAGTTTCTTGCCCAAATGGTATCTCCCTGGTTGAAAACTTTGTTGAGGTTTGGGGTTCCGGTGTCTGCAGCCACTCTATCTGGATGTAGTCTGTCCAGCGTGGTTATTAGACGCCTGCCCCATCAGAGTTTGGCTGGCTTTTGCCTGTTGCAGTGCACGTTGTGGAATGTTGATGGAGCAGGAAGGTAGCCAGCCGCTGCTTCCAGTTCCCCTGAATGATGCGCTTGAGGGCGTCCTTTGTGGTCTGCACGAAACATTCTGCCAACCCATTACTGGCCGGATGAAAGGGGGCAGAGGTGACATCTCTAATGCCCAAGGTCCTCAGGAACACCTGAAAGTCCGATGAAGTAAATTGTGTTCTGTTATCTGATACTATTACATCAGGAAGCCCATGGGTCACAAAGAGTCCCCTGAGTACTTGCATTGTCCCTGCTGTGGTCATGTTACCTACAGGTACCACTTCTAGCCACTTTGAGTGGCTGTCCACCGCAACTAGGAAGGTATGGACTTGGAATGGTCCCGCATAGTCAATGTGTACTCTGGACCATGGAGTGTGTGTCTCTTCCCATTTGTGAACTGGGGCATGTGGCTGCTCAGACCGTGACCTTTGGCAAGTGTAACCCTGCCACTAGCCCCTCTATTTCTTTGTCCAGGCCAGGCCATCAGAGATAACTCCTGGCCAGTGCTTTCATTCTTACTATCACAGGGACTGTAGGACTCTTTCCCTTATGGGACTCTTTCCCTTGGTATGATAACCCGGCTTCCCCCTAACAGGCAACCCTTATGGGTAGATAGTTCATGTCTCTATGCTACGAACTCTTGGCCTGGTGATTTGTCCTGCCACCCTGTGCTCACCCATGAGTATACTCGACTCAGTATTTTATCTTTGGGTGTTTCTGCAGCCATGTCTTTGGCGATAAGGGGGCATTCTGGTAGGTCTTGAATAGCCAGTATTTGAACTGCTGGTGCTGGGTCTGGTTCTGTGTCCCTTAGTGGGAGTCTGCTGAGGCCGTCAGCGTGCCCCATCTCCTTACCTGGCCTATGTACTAGTTTGCATGAATAAGCTGACAGGAAGATGGACCAGCGCAGCATTCTGGGTGACAGAATCTGGGGTGTTTGTTTGTCTGTTGTGAACAGAACTAGTAATGGTTTGTGGTCAGTGAAGATTGTGAAGTCCCTCCCATAGAGGTAATCATGGAACTTCTTAACTCCAGCAACTACTGCCAGTGCCTCTTTGTCTAATGGGGCATAATTCCTTTCGGCTGCTGACAGGATCCTGGAGTAATAAGCAATGGGGGCCTGTTTTCCATCCCCTTCCAGGTGACTGAGTACAGCCCCAACTCCATAAGGGGATGCATCACATGCAATGCAGATGGGTTTGGATTCTACGAAATGTGTGACTATGGCATTTCCTGCCAACAGTTTTTTTTAGAGCTTTGAATGCGTCTGTGTGAGCTGTAGACCAGTTCCAGGTTGTCTGTTTGTCTAACAGCCTATGCAGGGGTTCTGCTATTGTTGCCTTATGTGGCAGGAAGGCGTGGTAAAAGTTGAGCAGGCCCAGGAAGGCCTGCAACTCTGCCTTATTTTGTGGTATCGGAGCCTCCTTGATGGCCCTTACCTTGGCCCTTACCTTGGCCCTTATCATCCACCTGCGGGGTGGATGCCTTGAGCATCAATCCTGAATCCCATGAACTCAGTTTCTGTCACCCCAATTCTGCATTTGACCTTCTTGAGCTTTAACCCAGCAGCCCTGAACCTGCCCAGCACAGCCTGCAGCCAGTCTGCCAGAACGTCCTCAGACTTCCCTGCGATGAGGACATCATCAAAGTATGGGAAGACCCCTGGTATGCCCTTAAGGGTTTGTTCCATGACCTCTTGGGAAATACCCAGAGCTACACTTACGCCAAATTGCAACCGGTCTACCCAGAACACCCCCTTGTGGGTGACTATGGTCTGTGCTTCAGCTGCCTCCTGGTCGACCAGTAGCTGTTGACAAGCTTGCGCTAAATTGAGCTTTGCGAATATTGACCTGCCTTGCAGGGATGCGAGGATGCTGCTGACCATGGGGACGGGGTATGAGTGAGCGCTCAGTGCCCTATTTATTGTCCCCTTATAGTCCGCGCAAATCCTTACCTCACCATTTGGCTTGAGGGGTGTTACGATGGGGGTTTCTCACTTAGCTCCTTCTACTTGAGTTAATACACCCTGGTCTACCAGCTTGTCGAGCGCCCGTTCTATCTTATGCTTAAGGGTGAACGGAACTCTCTTGGCTTTAATTCAGATAGGTGGAACCTGAGGGTTTAGCTTAAAAGTAACTGGGGGACCCATGTATTTCCCTAATTTCCCGTCAAAGACGTCTGAAAACTCTTTGCAAACAGTCTCTAGCATGCGGCAACCCTGTGTCTGGTGAATCCCCATGATCCTGATTCCCAGTGCCTTGAACCAGCCCAGCCCCACAAGGCTGGTGCATTGCCCTTCAACCACCAGTACATCCAACACTCCCTTGAAACCCTTGTACTGCGCCTCCACTGATGCTTCCCCCCGGACATTTATCGGAGTGTTCTAGAAGTCAGTGAGGGTCAGTCTGGATGACCTCAATGGAACCCGCCAGCTGCTCTGCCTGCATACTGTCTTAAAGGTTTCAACCGAGATAATGGAGACGGCCGACCCTGAATCCAGTTCCATTTTGCATGGAACTCCTTGCAGCTTTACTGCCAGCTTTATTTTCGGGGTGATGGGTTTCGGACCCCCCGTTGTGCAGACGGCTGCCCTGCCCTCCATATGGCTGACAGTCAATTGCCAATGCCATTCCCCAGTACCTGTGGCTGTCTGGAACTGTGCTTCCACCTCATGCAGGTTGTCTCGTAGCTTGCTTTGGCAAACAGATGCAATGTGCCCGGTCTTTCCGCCCGCCCAGCATTTGGCTGACCTGAACTGGCAGGTAGACCGAGGGTGCTGTCCACCGCAGCTGGAACATCGGGTAGACCAGGGGCCATTCGCGCCACAACCAGGGCGCTGGGTAGACCGGGTTTGTCTGTGTCCACAGCCGCAATGCTGAGTAGACCGGGGGCGGTTCGCTCCGCAGCCGGGGAACTGGGTAGACCGGGGGTTGTTCACTCCGCACCTGCATTCCGGGCATCTCTGTTCCATCGTTGATGGCCTCATCTCCCTCATGTTGTCTTGCTTAGTGTCGGATGGTCATGGGCCGCGGTGGATTGCGTCGACCTCGGTTGCTGGTCCCTCATCTCCGCTGCAACCGCTCATCTGATGGATGGCTCTGCCAGTGCCGCAACCTTGTGGTTTCTTCAGGTCCGTCCCCTCTGCAACGTCCCAGGCTAGGAACTCCTCCTGGACTTCCCTCAGCATTAGCTTTGGCCTGGCAAACAGCTTTTGCTGCAGTTTTTTTTCACGCAGGCCAAACACTATGCAGTCCCTCAGCCTTACTTCAAGGTTCTCAAAGTTGCAGAGGCGGGCTGCCTGTCTGAGTGTGGCCATGTACTGCTTAGCCGACTCCCCCGCACGTTGGTCCCACTTCTCAAATTGGTTTCCTCCAAGCAATTTTGGACATGTCAGGTCGGAAGTGTGTGGTCAACTTGTCCAGGAGATCCTTGTAGCTGATGGAGTCGACGTCCTCCGATGAGCACAATCAACCGCCAGCTAGTAGGTGTCCTTTCCGCAGCTACACAGCAACGCCGCTGCTTTCTGGCCGTTGTCCACGACCCCATTTGCCCATAGGTAGCATTCTAGCTGCCCCACGAACAACTCCCATTCCTCCCGGCGACCTCTGTTAAAAAGGGGATACGGACCAAGCTGAGCCATGCTGCTGTGCTCAGACGCCACTGCGCTCCCTCAGTTGCTGCAGCCTATCGTGATTTCCTCCGCTGTTATTGCTTGTCGGGGCAGAATCCCATCCTCGTCGCCAGTGTAAGACTGCGTGGTCACACAAAGAGGAACACTCAGGTTGGCGTGAAAGATTCTTTATTGAAGTGAGGACTCGCAAGCTTACAAGGGGTTTACCTGGCGTGCTTTTATACCTGCCTAGGTGAATGCCAACCAATAGCTTCAAACCTGGGCTTCCCGCCAGTGCAGGTAGCTAATTGTTTTAAACCCTGGCTTGCCGCCAGGTCTGGCTATAGCCCAGGGCTGTCATACCTGTTTAAACCAGGCTTTCCTGCCAAATGCGGTTATAGCCTGGAGCTGTCCAGCCCCGCACCTCCTGCTGTGCTGACAGTTTGTGTATGCTGGAACTGCATACACTACATCTAGTTTAATGAAGAAAAGGACTAGAGGTGACATGCTAGCAGTGTTCCAATATCTCAGGGGCTGCCACAAAGAAGAGGAGTCAAGTTATTCTCCAAAGCATCTGAAGACAGGGCAAGAAGAAACAGATGGAAACTAATCAAAGAGAGAAGCAACCTAGAATTAAGAAGACATTTCCTGACAGTTAGAACAATTAATCAGTGGAACAACCTGCCTCCAGAAATTGTGAATGCTCCAGCACTGGAAGTTTTTAAGGTTGGGCAACTATTTGTTTGAAATGGTATAGGGCTTCCTGCCTGAGCAGGGGGTTGGACTAGAAGACTTCCAAAGTACCTTTCAACTCTGTTATTCTGTTAAAGTTCCAGCTTTGGAACTTGTTCCTGAGCCATGGATTCCTCCCACTTCACTCATGCCTATGGATGGCATAGCCTTATCGCGGCCATCCTCCACTTATTGGACTACAGTTCCCATCATGAACAAACACTGAAACAAATCCTCACAATAGAAGTTGAGGTAATGGGCTGAGGTAAGGTCAAGTGCTTTTCTTAGGATGAAGCACATATTCTGTGAAAAATATGAATGCAAGGCCTAAGCAGGAAGGTAGGGTAAGAGGATCTTACAAAGAAGGCGAACAGAGTATTTTCTTGATTTTGCCCCTAATGAAATGGATCTCACAAACAATCTCAAATAGTTCAAAACCAGACACGACCATAAAGTGAGCAGAGAGACCAAGAAGCAATTTCTTTTTCAAATCATCACATTTCATTCAAAAGGATCTTCTCCAATTAGTTAGTCTTTCCTGTTGTCCATTGATAAAATTTTCTAAATATAGCACTTTTAATAAAACATTAAGAATCCTGGATAAATAGGCTCTACAAGAAATAAAAAAGAAAAGGATTAACCAATGAGCCTCAAGTGATTATCAGAAGAAATATCAAGCTAATAGAAGTTTGATTATATATCCCTAGGCTAGAAGTTTGATTATATATCCCCTTCATGGATTACTGCCTTGTCGTGGCAAAGGGACTTGCGTAATTCAATGAAGCTATGAGCTATGCCGTGCAGGGCCACCCAAGACGGACAGGTCATAGCCGAGAGTTCTGACAAAATGTGATCCACTGGCGAAGGAAATGGCAACCCACTCCAGTATCTTTGCCATGAGAACCCTATGGACAGTACCAAAAGGCAAAACGATATGACGCTGGAAGATGAGCCCCTCAGGTCGGAAGGCGTCCAATATGCTACTGGGGAAGAGCAGAGGGCTAGTACTAGTAGCGCCAGAAAGAGTGAAGCGACTGGGCCAAAGCCGAAAGGACGCTCAGTTGTGGATGTGTCTGGTGGTGAAAGGAAAGTCCGATGCTGTAAAGATGTTCTCTCCATAGGAACCTGGAATGTAAGATCCATGAATCAAGGAAAGCTGGACGTGGTCAAACAAGAGATGACAAGACTAAACATCGACATCTTAGGTATCAGCGAACTAAAATGGACAGGAATGGGTGAATTTAATTCAGATGACCATCAGGTATACTACTGCGGGCAAGAATCCCTCAGAAGAAATGGAGTAGCCTTCATAGTCAATAAAAGAGTAGGAAAAGCAATACTGGGATACAATCCTCAAAATGACAGAATGATCTCAGTTCGAATCCAAGGCAAACCATTCAATATCACAGTAGTCCAAGTCTATGCCCCAACCACCAGTGCTGAAGAGGATGAAATTGACCAGTTCTATGAAGCCCTACAGCACCTTATAGAACTAACACCAAAAAATGATGTTCTTATCATCATGGGGGATTGGAATGCTAAAGTAGGAAGCCAAAAGATAACCGGAATAACAGGCAAGTTTGGCCTTGGAGTGCAAAATGAAGCAGGGCACAGGCTGATAGAATTCTGTCAAGAGAATACGATGGTGATAGCAAACACTCTTTTCCAACAACCCAAGAGACGGCTCTACACATGGACATCACCAGATGGTCAACACAGAAATCAGATTGACTATGTGCTCTGCAGCCAAAGATGGAGAAGCTCTATACAGTCAGTAAAAACAAGACCAGGAGCTGACTGTGGCTCAGACCATGAGCTTCTCCTTGCAAAGTTTAGGCTTAAACTGAAGAAAGTAGGGAAAAGCACTAGGCCGCTCAGGTATGAATTAAATCATATCCCTGTTGAATATACAGTAGAGGTGACAAATAGATTTAAGGAATTAGATCTGATAGACAGAGTGCCTGAAGATCTATGGACAGAGGTTCGCGACATTGTACAAGAGGTAGCAACCAAAACCATCCCAAAGAAAAATAAATGCAAGAAAGCAAAATGGCTGTCTGAGGAAGCTTTGCAAATAGCTGAGGAAAGGAGGGAAGCGAAAGGCAAGGGAGAAAAAGAAAGATACGCCCAATTGAATGCAGAATTCCAGAGAATAGCTAGAAGAGATAAGAATGCCTTCTTAAATGAACAGTGCAAAGAAATAGAAGAAAACAATAGAATAGGGAGGACCAGAGATCTTTTCAAGAAAATTAGAGAAATGAAGGGAACGTTTCATGCAAAACTGGGCATGATAAAGGACCAAAATGGCAGGGACCTAACAGAGGCAGAAGAGATCAAGAAGAGGTGGCAAAATTACACAGAAGATCTATACAAGAATGAGCTTAACGTCCCTGATAATCACAGTGAGGTGGTCACTGACCTCGAGCCAGACATCCTAGAATGTGAAGTGAAGTGGGCCTTAGAAAAACTGAGCAACAACAAAGCTAGTGGAGGTGACAGTATCCCAGCCGAGCTATTCAAAATCTTAAAAGACAATGCAGTAAAAGTGCTACACTCAATTTGCCAGCAAATTTGGAAAACTCAACAGTGGCCACAGGATTGGAAAAGATCAGTTTACATTCCAATTCCAAAGAAAGGCAGTGCCAAAGAATGTTCAAACTATCGCACCATTGCACTCATTTCTCATGCTAGTAAAGTCATGCTTAAAATCCTACAAGC
>JAKJMR010017622.1:368004-427792 GCA_024449315.1 Daboia siamensis
TTTAGAAGGCCAGATCCTGAAGCTAAAACTCAAATACTTTGGCCACCTAATGAGAAAGAAGGACTCACTGGAGAAGAGCCTAATGCTGGGAAAGATCGAGGGCAATAGAAGAAGGGGACGACAGAGAATGAGGTGGCTGGATGGAGTCACTGAAGCAGTAGGCGTGAGCTTAAATGGACTCCAGAGGATGGTGGAGGACAGGAAGGCCTGGAGGAATGTTGTCCATAGGGTCGCGATGGGTCGGACACGACTTCGCAGCTAACAACAACAACAGGCTATACCACTTTAGGGTGACAGAAAAGATGCCTCTGGGGAGGAACATACTTATGAGGTAAGCAACAGAGTGAGAGATTCTTGGTCTTAACCACATAAAAATGTTTGCATTTTTCTTCATATTCTATGCTGGCCTATGGTCTTCAGGCCACAGAATGTAGCCAGCCATGGAGAAGTCTCTTATTTATATGCAAAAATGTTCAGTTTTTGCCTCTTCTCCAAGTTGGGCTTAGGACAAAACCTATCTGGAATTCTGGGGAGCCACTGCCAGTTAAAATAAATAATTTTGTCATGAATGGATTATGGATCTAGCTCAATTCTATACAAGTCAGCTTCTTTCATTTTTGACTTCTGGCTGAACAGCCCACCAGTCAAGAACTAGACTAGATGGGCTTTTTATTTCATTGAAGAGAATTCCTTTTATGTCCCCATAGGACATTTTTAAGCAGCTCTTTTACTGGCATGCAGAAAGAACAAAATTGAGTTGGACAGCATATTTCTACCACCCCCACCCCCACAACAAAGTACTGCTGATACTTTCAGTTCATAGGCTGATTCCATTTTTGTTCTTCAACAGGGGCTGACAGTTGAACTAGCTGATACGTATGAAGACATTGGTGCTTACCAAGACAGACCAGAGAAGTGGGATTTGGGGGAACATCCATGTGAAGAATGAAAAGGCTAGCAGCTTGGTCAACCACAGCTGACTTAAACAAAGGGGCACCAATTCCTGGGGCAACCAGGTTCCACTATAAAAATTCCACTCCAGAGAATCTTTAAAAATGTGCTTATCTCTTGCTTGCAGCCAATCTGCTAGAAACTATTAAAAAGCAGATTTCCTGGGACTGTTGAGTCAAAGACATATGAATGGGGAGAAGGGAGGCAAACACAATTTGAGGCACACTATAAAAATGAAAGCAAAAAGAGCTGAGAAGACAAATGGATTTGTGAGTAGATGGGTTTTCTGGCTTGAGTTTGCTCCACATTCCACAATGGCATATTCTTAACTGAATGGATTTCTGCTCTCATTCCTAACTGGCTAGGCAACAAAGGACTGGATATATTAAACTAGTATCTAACATCACATTACTTCAGCTTCTGTAACTCAGGATCCTCCAGATAGTCTGGGACTACTACTTCCAGGATTCTTCTCCAAGATATTTATGGCGAAAATATATGGAATATATTAGCTATAGGATACAATGATTACTATTGAGATTTACAGCTTTGCAGTTATGATTTTCCTTCCTTAGGCTCATGTTAAAAAAAATGTTTCTAGCATCTTTATGAAAAAATTTCAAACCTATATGCTGAACTTTTCAAAATAATAAAAAGTTTAATATTTATGTTTTTTTTCAAATTTTGAATTAGCATAATCTTTATTTCAGGAGCATGAAAAAATGTATGCAAGCACGTGTGTTTTCAAAGTACTACATTACAGAAATCTAAAGATGTAACATTTTTAGCTTAATTTGCATAACCAGCTTCTTAGGAATAAACTTTTCCATCTGGGCAGTGAACAATAAAACTTGTAAATAATTATGTCTTTGGACTATGAAGCCCCAGGTGCCTTCCAGCTGGGCTGATTTTAAACCATCAGCATGGTCAATTGCCAAAGCTGGGTGAAGATCACAAGAGTCTAATTCAAACACTTAAGACATGCTTTGTTGCGAGTTTGGAAAAAGCATAGACATAAGTTAAATTATAAGATACCTTTATGGGCAATACCGAAACACGCAATAGAGAATATAAATGTTGGGTTCAAATATGATGTGACTACATATAAGGAAATCTTAAATTTGGAGAGGAATGTTTGGTGTTTGAAGCCGTATAAATTTTTACGAGGAGAAAAGATTGTTCAAACCTGGTTTCAGTATGGGCAATTACAGGCCAGGTGGAAAGAAGATCAGAAAATTGGTTTTTCAATGAAAGATGAAAATCTGGTAAAGCAAATTAGAAATCAGAGTCCAGCACATATCAAACGGATATATCTTGCACTGATAGAAATTGATTCAGAAACAGAAATTGGGGGTGGGCTGGGAAGGGAGGGAGGGTGTGGGGAGGGGTTGTTTTGTTAAAGATAAAATGTATTGAAAAACTTTTCAATTAAAAAAAAAGGAGTCTAATTCAAACACATCTGGAAGGCACCAGGTTGCAAGATTGATATATGGTTTTTATTCCTCCTAGGTGAACACATCTGTCAATAGGAAGACCTTCAGAGATTCCATTTTGAAAACAAAGAAGGAACTAGCAACCCAGAAAATAGAAGGAAAATTAGAAGAACAGATCCAAAGATTTAGGACCTAAAGCAGACATGTCAAGCACAAGGTCTGAGGCCCGGATCCGGCCCGCGAAGTGGTTTCATGTGGCCCGCAAAGCCATTCTGGAAACAGTGAGGGAACAGCCCCCACTGCCTTGGCCCTGGCCCAGAGACCCTCCTTCTGCCAGAGACCCTCAGATCTGTCCCACTCTTGCCCAGACCCCCATAGGCACCCTTGATGCGAATGATGTAGAGTTGGCCATGCCCAGTAGGCCATATACACTCTAGCCACGCTGACCCAGTAGGCCACTCCCACCCTGGCCACACCCACCCGGCCCCCTGAGGGCAACTGCAATGCTGATGCGGCCCTCAATGAAATTGAGTTTGACACCCCTGACCTAAAGGAAGGAATTAACTGACAGATTCAGACCACTGAAGAACTAAAAGATGGAGCGATAATATCGGAAATGGAAAAGACATCTTACCAAAGAAAAATTCAGGACATATTTGAGGAAAAGGAAGAAGAACTGATTGGATGGAAGATAGAGCTGTTAGGGGAACTGTGGGGATTTGGAGAAGGAAATGTTTAATGAATATCAATGGGTTTGTTCTTCCAAAAATACTAACCAAATGGTCTTTCTTATTCCAAAGAATATACACAAAAATAGAGGTAAAATTAATTGATGATTCAAATGCATTGACTTAGTTGGCAAAGGAAGAAAGCTAGAGCAAGACAGAAGAAAATAGAGGTTTTGATCCATTAGATGGGATATTACATTACTAACTAGATGTTTGAATATGGTGAACAGATAATTGCTAGAAATAGAAGTACTATCATAACCAGAAAGATGAGATTTGTAATTAGAATATTAGATTTTGGTATGAGAAGAAAAATGCTAAGAAGTTTGAATAAGAATTTTTGGTTACCCAAATATAAGTTACTTTGAAAGTATAAACCATAGAGACATTTTGAACACTGATGGGAAATTAAAATTTTAAAAAAGCGAAAACAGGATACTGATTGACATATGGATATTAAGTGCAAATGCAAATAAGATATGTTTTGATGAGAAAAGTTATCTAAAAATGACATTATTGATATTATGAGAAAAAATGTAACAAAGATGTTGATATTCAATTGTAAAGTTATTAGTAACAACAAGATTTGTATTTGCCTAGTGTGGGAAAACAGATACTACTGGAAGAAGAGAGAAGACATTCGATGGTGTAATATAGGATCTACATTGAAGAAGCTAATATATACCACTGAATTACTAATAGACCTAGACAACAAGTTGTCTATTAAGTATTTGATTGTAAAACTAGAAAATTAATAAAATGTTTATATATATAAAAAGAAAGAAAACAAAAATATTTTTTTAAAAAACCTTTTGAAGTAGAGACCTATCACTGTTGGCAAATACAGACAGAAGCTTTGCTACACATGAACCTGGTCATAGGTATTTTGCTGCCCAAAATGTAACAATTGTGTTCACATAGACATCTATTTGCAATATAAAAATAGTGAAAAGCTTGTTGTGATGTCATACCACAAGCTCCACCTTTTGTACTAATGTTGCACAGATGACTATCCAAGGGTAACAGCTTGTGTTGCAATGGTTTGCAAATTTAACCCTTCCTCCGAAACACCTATCTGTCTCTTGTTCCCTCATACAGATCAACTGTTTCCAGTGAACGCTTGAGGCAGAAAATACTGCAAGTCATTTTTCCATTGTTTCACCAGAAAAACTCCAAAAGAAAACTATAATTGAGCCTGTATTATCCTTTTATACTTGTTAAGGTTACCCTGCCACTAAACACTCTTCACATCAAGAAAGTGGCAATTCGAAGCCACATTTTACGTATAAAACATGTATACAGTTGTTATCAAGACACTGCCCCAAATGTCCTTTTAACTGTTACAGGATGCTCAATTTCAAACTGTTTGGACATCTTTTTCTGCAAATTGCTGACTGGAACCATTTGCTTCCTGTTTTTTCACAAAGCATAGCTAAATACCTTCTCTTCTCAGAAAAGGAAAATGGATGTGGGAAGCAGGTGGACCAGGGCAGGGCTTTTCAACTTTTTCACCCATTGTACTACTTTCAGGATATGGCAAGATCTGAGAACCACCAGTCGCCTAGCAAGGTATCAAAAACTTGATGACAAAAAAAAAAGGAATAAAGTGATGAAGTACAGGTTGTCCTTGATTTACAACAGTTCGCTTAGTGTCTGTTCAAAGTTACAATGGCACTGAAAAAAGTGCTCCCCAAGCCACAGCCGAACAAGACACCTGCCTGCCTGCCCAGCGGTGCTCTTCCTCCTGTCAGAGGTTTCCATTGTTCTAAGCATTTCTGTTGAGGATTGGCAATGAGAGTGGGGTAGGGGGTGTTTGGTTTTTATCCCCCCCCATCTGCTGGGTGGTTGCAGCAGGTTTTGGTCACTTCACATGACCGTCATAAATATGAATCAGTTGCCAAGCATCTGAATGTAAATTACAAGTGCCTGTAGATGCTGCAACATTCCAGCTGATCGGCGCTTCTTCTGGGCTCAGCAGAGGCGCCAGGATCAGCACTGAGCTCCAGCTGGAGACTGGCGCTGATCTTGGTGCTTCCACTGAGCCCTGACAGCCCCGAAGAAGCACTGATCCTGGCACTTCTGCTGAGCCCTGACAGCCCTGCAGCTCCAGCCATCTCTCGTTCAGGCTTGTGCAGTGCTGCCACCAGTTCAGCTCATTCCCCTCCCCTGCTACCACTTTTCTAGGATGGTCGCGTACCACCTGCCAGGTGCCAATGTACCACAGGTGGTACCCATACCAATGGTTGAAAAGCCCTGGACTAGGAGTTCAAATTCAGCTGCATTTAAAAGTAGCACTTTTTCTTTCCAGTCTGTAAGAACTTAAGTTGTCCTGAGACAGCTAGGCCCAGAACCTGTTTTATGCCAACTGAAAGACAGATAAGGAAGCACAAGGCTATCCATGACCATCAGTCACAAGAGTCACTGCAGAGACTGGATTTGACATTTTTGTCTATCTATTGAGTCCTTACCAAGGACCTGGGATAGTTATATCACTGCAGGATAAAAGCTGTTCCCAGTAAAGCTGCCTTTAGTAATTGACAGATGATGATTTTGTCAATACAAGTGGTCCAGTTGTTTTGGGATTGCACCCAAGGCGCCTATTACTGTTGCTTGCCTTTGCCACAGTCATTCTATTTCTATTTGTAGGTCTTTGTATTTTGTTATCTTCTCCAGTTCTTTCTCTTCTATTCTGCTGTCTCCAGGCATTGCCACATCCACTATCCAGACTTTTTTTTTTGTCTTTCTAATCAACAATTGTCAAGTCTGGGGTGTTATGTCTGAATTCTGAAGACCCAGAGCAGTTTAACTTTATCACTTTCTATGACTTTCTCTATTTTATGATCCCACCAATTCTTGCTTACAGGCAAATGATATTTCTTGCAGATCTTCCAATGCAGCATTGTTGCTACTTTGTCATGCCCTGCTTGTAATCAGTCTGTGCGACCTTCTTGCAGCAGCTTACCTGGTGGTCCACTGTTTCTTCAGCTTCTTTGCATAGGTGGCACTTACTGTCTGTTGCTGTCTTCTCAATTTTGACTTTGTATGCATTTGTCCTTAAGGCTTGGTCTTGTGCAGCCAGAATTAGTCCCTCTGTCTCTTTCTTCAACTTTCCTGCTTTTAGCCATTGCCAGGTCTTGTTATTATCTGCTTTCCTTTTTAAAAAATGTATTGGCCATGTAATGCTTTGTCTTCCAATGCCTCCATTCTGTTCTTCATTTTGTCTCGTAATCCAGTTTGGTCTCTCCAGTAATCAGTAAGCCTTCCTGGCAAATTAACTTCAGTGCATCTTCTTCATTGTCCTTCAGATATTCTTTCAATGTCCTTATTTTTTTCAACCATCTGATGTACTTACTTACTTCCAAGCCTACCTATTTTTCTTGGTAGGTAGAGTTTGTCAATGATGTTGTGGGGATGAAGGGCATGATTCATGGTCATTATTTTTCTGGTCTTCCTATCCATTGCTTTTAGTTTTGCTTGAGTCCAATCCACTATTCCTGCTGTGTATCTAATGAGTGAATTGTCCAGGTGTTGATTGCCTTGATGGTATTTCCTCCATTGAGTTTACACTTTAAGATCTTTGTTCTCTTGATGTATTTACCTCTACTTTTTTCTTGACTTCAGTGTTCTTGATTTTGTCAGCTTGAAGGATACCCTGCTATTTATAGTAATCATCTTCATCCAGATTCTTGATGTTATTTTTGTAGGGCATCTTGATTCCTTCAATTTTTGCTATTTTTCCCTGTTTGTTGGTGAGTATGGCACATTTGTTCAGTCCAAACTCCACTGAAATATCTTGACTATATATATGAACAGTGTTAAACAGTGGTAATATTTCAGATGGTGTTTTTCCATACAGTTTTAAATCATCCATGTAAAGGAGGTAGCAGATAGTCTGGCAGATATTTCTGATGTTTGATAGCCAGAGGAATCAGTGCAATGACAATTCTCCTCCTCCTCCTTCTCTTCCTCCTTCCTATTCTTATTCTTATTAGGATTGTGCCCATGTGGCCTCTATTGGCTCACTGTTTTTGACCCTCCCTGTGGTTTATGGAGGGTCCTGAAACCCAGTTTATGGGTTCTGAAAAGGGCCAAGAGATGCCAAGAGCACTGCTAGAAGAAGACAAGGGATGATTCCAACTAGACATGACTGAACTGCTATTAAGGCCTACCTCATGGCATTTCTCTACTCATTACTTCCTTGTGGCCCTGTTTCAGGTCTCCCATTCCCTCCTAGGTCAGGGGGTCTTGGGTGATTTTTGCAGTTCCAGACAGAAGAGTTTGTTCAGTACCTGATGGACAAAAGATTCATTCCCAATTGGATCCATGAGTGGAGATAGTTTATATGTAATGTCCAGGAATAGGTCATACCTGTTATCTGGGCATGGCTTGATCCTGTTGGCCCTGGTGAAGTGGACAGGGTCCTTGATGGGGTCAGTGCCTGTGAGTTTGATCCTTGTCCCTCCTGAATGGTGAAAGCCTCCAAGATAGTGACTAGCAGGTGGTCCAGGCAGTAATTAATACTTCACTGAAGGAGGGGACATTTCTGGATGCTTTTAAGGGAATCCTGTTTCATCCCCTCCTTAAATAACTATCACTGGATCCCACTTGCTTTGACTATTTTCATCCAATTTCCAACCTCCCATTTTAGGGAAGGTTGTGGAAAAGGTGGTGCCCTGGCAACTGCAGAAAGTCCTGGATGAAACAGATTATTTGGATTCCTTTCAGTCAGGCTTGGTTATGGGATGGAAACAGCACTGGTCATACTTGTCAATGATCTCTGGTGAGAGCAAGATGGGGATAGTGCAACCATCCTCACTCTCCTTGATCTTTCAGTGGCTTTCGATACCATTGACATGGTATCCTTTTGGATCGACTGCAGGGACTGGGATGCACAGTTCTGTGCTGGTTCAGTTCCTTTCTCTATGGCTGGTTCCAATCAGAACTGGTAGGGAGTAAAAAGTCTAACCCTTCACACTATTTAGTGGTGTGCACATGGCTCAGTACTGTCTCCAATTCTTTTCAACATCTATATGAAACTGCTGGATGAGATCATCCATCACCATATGCTGAGGTATCTACAGTATTCTGATGACAACCAACTCTATATTTCCACTATTGGTGATACAAGTGATGCCATGGCTGCGGAGACCTGGATGGGGGACAACAGGCTTTGACTGAACTCTGACCTCATAGCAGTGGCGTTTGGAAGTGACAGGGCAGGAAGTGAACAAGCAAGCAGCATTGGCCCCCTGGGATGCCTCGGAGATGACGAGGGACTGGCCCCTGCCACCCTGGCCCCTCCCAGCCTGGCAGTCCCCAAGGCACATGAACACACAGGGGCCAACAGCATCTGGCAGCAGGGGCTGTGTAGCCTGCTATGAATACCGGGCTGGCAGCACTGACAGTGCATGGAGTCAGGGGAGCATGTCCATTCCATCTCTTTTTGGTTAGAGCGCTGGTCACCACTGGTTATTTCCTCAGCCCCCTCGAGGGTCTTGCCCTTGGCCTGCAGGTAAAGTGCATTCCCCTCATGCCCCTTGGTACTTAATGTGACCGCCAGCCACTCATGCAGGTCCATTAGGCCACTGCCCAGAGCTGCAGACCTGCCCAGCACGAAAGAGGCAAAGCGGTTGGCTAGGAAGCATAGAGGTGATAGGCAAAAGGCCAACCTTAGCAGGGAAAGCCAGATCCCAATGGGCATCATGACTGCCCAGACCCAGACAATACCACCTCTACTTGAGCTTGCTAGCCAGCTGTTTTGCCTCCTTTGTGCTGGGCGGGCCAGGCACTCCGGGCAGCAGCAGAAGCCTATTGGATCTACGCAGGTTGCTGGCAATGGCAGCCCGAGGCAGGGCTAAGGTGTGTCAGGTGCATGAGTGGAACAGGCTCCATGCATGGGCCAAGGGCAAGATCTGCAAGAGGGCCGAGGAGATGACCAGCAACAACCTGCTCTCCAACCACAAGCAAAAACAGATGGGACAGAGTAGGCATGTCCAGCGGTCTGCATCATGTGCTTTCCCACTCCTCTACTTCACTTGCTGCTGGAGGGCTGGCCCAGTATTGCCAGCAGGATGCAGAGCCCCATAATATGCCGGTTGAGGGGCCAGCAGTCTATGGCTACTGATGGACGCCTTCAGCCCCCATGCGCTCGCTGGCCTCTGTGTGCGGGGGCTGATGATGTCAGACAGTAGCTACCCCAGTCCCTGCCTCACCTTGCCTTGCCCCATAGCAATGGCACCCCTGCCCTGCCCCCTGCCTCACCTCCCCCCACAAGATAAGCCACCTGCCCACCACCCCATCCACCACTCTCTGGATCTCCCCCAACCCTGCTCAGGGGTCCCCAAGAGCAAACTTGAGGTGGGCAAGCCCATTCCGGGCACATCCACCCAGTCTGCCATGAACACTGAAGCCATGCCCACCCAGTGGGCCATGCCCCCCACCCTCCCTGAGGGCACTGCAGTGCTGATGAGGCCCTGGTAGTTTGCAATAAATAAGTGAGCTTTGAGCAGCAGTTTGGGCAGTCGGTCTCTAAAAGGTTCGCTGTCACTGCCCTATAGCCACAGGTATGAAGGGATGTGGTAGGAATCAATCTGTATAATATTTCTATGAAGCTGCTAGATGAGGTTATTCAAAGGTTCAAAATGAACAGATATCATACAGAATGTTCAATTATACATCATCCACCTAGATAACAACAACAACAACAGAATTCGAAGGGACCTTGGAGGTCCAACCCCCTGCTCAGGCAGGAAGCCCTATACCATTTCAGGCAAATGGCTGTCCAGTCTCTTCTTAAAAACTTCCAGTGTTGGAGCATTCACAACTTCTGGAGGCAGGTTTTTCCACTCATTAATTGTTCTGTCAGGAAATTTCTCCTTAGTTCTAGGTTGCTTCTCTCTTTGATTGGTTCCCATCCATTGCTTCTTGTCCTGCCTTCAGGTGCTTTGGAAAATAGCTTGACTCCCTCTTCTTTGTGGCAGTCCCTGACATATTGGAACATCATGTCACATCAACTATCATATCAACCCTAGTCCTTCTCTTCATTAAATACACATGCCCAATTTCAGCAACCGTTCCTTATATGTTTTAGCCTCCAGTCCCCTATTCATCTTTGTTGCTCTTCTCTGTACTCTTTCTAGAGTCTTAACATCTTTTTTACATCATGATGTCCAAAACTGGATGCAGTATTCCAAGTGTGGCCTTACCAAGGCATTATAAAGTGGTATTAACACTTCACCTTATCTTGATTCTATCCCTCTGTTAATGCAGCCTAGCACTGTGTTGGCGTTTTTGGCAGCTGCAGCACACTGCTGGCTCATATTTAAGGAATTGTCCACTAGGACTCAAAGATCCCTCTGACAGTTGCTACTATTGAGCAAGGTAACACCTATACTATACCTGTGCATTTGGTTTTTCTTGCCTAAATGTAGAACCTTGCTTTTTTCACCATTGAATTTCATTTTGTTAGATAGCGCCCAATGTTCAAGTCTGACAAGATCCTTCTTTATCTTAAGCCTATCTTCTGGAGTGTTGGCTATTCCTGCCAGCTTGGTGTCGTCTGCAAATTTAATGAGTTCCCCATCTATCCCCTCATCCAAATCATTGATGAAGATATTGAAAAGTACAGGGGCCAGAACAGAGCACAGGGGCACCCCACACTTGCCTCCATGTAGATGCTGCTCCATTGAGGACCACACGCTGAGTACAACTGGTCAGCCAGCTAGGAATCCATCTGGTGGTGGTGCTTTCTAACCCACATTTTTCTATCTTACCAAGTAGGCTGTGGTCTACTTTATCAAATGCCTTACTGAAGTCCAAGTAAATTATATCCACAACATTCTTCTGGTCTACTAGTTTTGACACCTTATCAAAGAATGCAATAAAATTTGTCTGGCATGATCTGTTTTCGACAAACTCATGTTGGCTTTGTTTGCTTCTAGATTTTCACTGATTTGTTGCTTGATTATCTTTTTCCAGAATCTTCCCAGGTATTGAGGTCAGGCTGATAGGTCTGTAGTTTCCTGGATCCATTTTTTTCTTTTTTTGAATATGGGAACTACACCTGCTCTTTTCCAGTCCTCTGGTAGTCCCCCAATGCTCCAGGATCTTTGAAAGATATAAATATTTTTACTTGGTGCTTGGAGGCTGTCCAGAGCAGAAATCAGGAAACCCAGACAGTTCAAATGTTTATTGCAAGCCTCAGCTCCCTACAAGAGTGGTCAAAGCAAATTGGTGGTAGATAAGAGTCAATGGAATGCAAGGAGGGCTGGAGATAGATCTCTTGTGGGTGCAAAGGGACTTGAAGCTCATAACATGTTTGACTCCTCCCTCAGGCTCAGCCTGGTCATTTCCTACAAAGACTATGAATATCAAGGCTATTTTAAATGATCTAAGAATTTCATTTCTGATGTGTGTCATTGTGCCCACAGTAAAAAATAACAATAAAGATTATCTTATCTTATCAAAACATCATAACAAAAATATGGCAAATAACTATTCCAATTATATGTTTGTAGATAAAAAACAAGGCAATTTATTCTGCTGCCAAGAATATTGTAAATTAGGGCAGTCCAAAACCAGGCATGGGAAACCACTGAAAAGGTCTTCTTTAATATTCTTGGAGCAGGGCCTCAGCAGAACATCCTAATATAAGGGCAAGCTGGCATTGGGAGGGCTAGTCTTTATTTTATTCCCATTTATTCCTTTAACGGTAAGGGAAACATCACTTTGAATTATCCCAAAAGCAGATCAGAAATACAATTGAAGGGTATTTGAACTGATGGTGTTTAATGAGGAAGAATTCACTTGAAAAGGAGTAGATTCCTGTTCAATGTAAACTTAGATGTGCAGATGCAAATTCAGTAATTGTTTCCACAGGACTTCTGAGTTAAACTTTTCCAGAAAAATCTGGAAGTCACCTGATGAATTGGATTGATTCACAAAAGTTTAAGTAAGATTAAACCAATTAGTTTCTATTTTAGTTATTCATTTATTTCAGTGCCTTTTGACTCCGGGAGACTGCCTGGATGAATCCCACGGTTTTCTTGGCAAGATTTCTGAAATGGTTTGCCAGTTTGGTATAGTTATTAAGACACAGCCTAGAAAAGAGGAGTCTGTGAGTTCTAGTCATGCCTTAGGTACAAAGTGTCTAAATTTGACATTGTCTCTTTCTTAAGGCTGAAAAAGAGTGACTGGCCCAGACTCACCTAGTAGACTTTGTCAGGACTAGAACTCACAGACTACTAACTTCTAGACTACACCAAACTGGCTCTATTAGTCATTAAAATGATCACAAAATTATAGAAACAATAACTATATTGAAATATGCCACATTCTACCCAGCAATGCTCAAAATTCATTGGTTAATGACCTGTGCTATAAACTAGACTTAAAGAGCCACTAGTTTACATGTTAGAGAGCTTTGTAATTTCATACAGTCTTCCACATACTTTTATCCTATCCTATACCTACCTAATTTTAAATCATATATCTTTTATATCTTCTGGCTTTTCAATTTTTTACGATTTAAATTTTTGTCCTTCGTGCTTTTTTAATAACTGTACTCCACCTTCTTTGTGATGGTCTTGATTGTAATAAAGATTTGATTTAATTTGCATCTTAATGCATCTTACCACACTATGTCTGTGCAATTTGCTGACCAAGGCTGAGTGCTAATGAAGATCTCTGAAGCAATTTTCCTCCCCATTTGATGCTGTTAGTTGTCTAATAGATGCCTTTTCTGTTACTGATAATTTCCTAAGTCACACTGTCTTCCACACCCCAGTCCTCTCTTTGTTAACTACAACTACCAGCATCCCAGTGAGCAAGCTTCATAGTTCAATGTATTGGAGCTGCCAAGCTAGGAAAGAAAATGTGCTTCATTTTGTCTTTTGTATAGTCTCCAGCAATGATGTAACCTCATGAGGTGCAAGTGCCCAGAATTTTATAAAGTATTCAAAGTATGGTCATTATCTAAAGCCAGCTCTGAGGGAAGGGAATTAAAAAAACACTCCCAGGTGTTTCTGCCTTCTCAGTTACTAGACATCAAAGATGTAACTTTCCCTCCCACAATGGCTTTCCTAGGAGATGACCTTTATATGATGTTATCATCATACTCATATGAGGGGTTTCTGAGAAGAGGCCCACAACTCATCTCCTAAATCTGTGTTTATTAATGGAGTGACATCAAGCCTTTTCTCAAAATGCCACAAACTGGGAAATCCCTGGTTGGCTTGCATAAGCCCCTGTGGGCGTATTACCAACTTCGTAATTGATGAGCAGGCAATGCACTTGATATGTAAAGATTAACACTCTCAGCATCCTGACCTAGATAACAGAACTTTACTCTCAATTACTAAATCCTCCTTGGTTCAGCATTTGAAAGAAAAAAGCCTAAAAGTTTCATTTAAGCATACAGAGATAAATCAATGCCATAATTGTATCGAATGAGCCATTATACAAATTGCAGCAATTGTTATCTTTGTTTAGAATCCAAAAGGGATTTTTAAGGAATGGATAAGAACTCAGTTTTCTCTTCCACAATGACAATTATTAACAACTTTTAAATGATGCAAAAAGTGTTTTAAAGTTGGTACGTATTTGAACAATTTATATAGCTACATAATCAGGAAGTGGTTTAGGGCAGCACACATAAATGGAAATCACATATAATGACTGCAGGAGACAGAGCTGGGTGGGTGGAGCTAAACATCAGCCTAGAGTCATTATGGTCCCATAAACGATCTAAAACCAACCCCTCTTGAATTCCGCTGACCCTTATTTGGTGCCAGTTTAGTGCTGAACTTTTGGTTGACTAAATTCTTGAGTATAAGCTTGAAAAATAAATCTTCTGAACTTCAGCTTCATGTATCCTCCAGATACTTTACATCTGAGAATGACAAAATGGATATTAAAGGTAATAAAGCATATCATGGACAATTTCATCCAGTCAAGAACAATGCAGACGGACACAAAATCTCAATGCTTAGGGAAAAAAGCCTCCAGAAAGAAAGCATAAACAGGGCCATCCACATTTAAAACTGTTCCATAAGGCAGACACGGCAATAGAGAAGCATGTCTCTTGGATCCCACTAGATGAAATTGTTTAAGTGATGAGTTCTGGAGAGAGATGCAGCATAATAGGCAGCATAAAAATATCGCAAAAAAAGAACTTCAGCAGTGTGAATTCCTAACTTTTAAAGTGTCTTCTCGATGAAGGCCACGCTTTTCTGCCCCAAAGGAGAAAAAAGCATGTAGGCAGCTGGGATGAGCTAGAAAACCTACAGAAGGCAGCATAAAAGAATAAAATTATACAATATCCAACTACAATTTACCTTAAAATGTTGGGGGAACAAAATTAAAGTTCCCCATCCTGAATCTTTATGTTTATTTCCTCCCCATAATCCTGGTTAATTAGCTAGATCAGAGTCAGGCAGTTTGTCTCCCCCCCCCCCAATTCCAAGAACTATTTTTCCAATCCAAATCCCCTCCCAGGGTGGAAAGTCAAAAATGGTGGACCTTTTAAAGATTTGTGAGAGGGAGATAGAAAGCCAAAGGTATGCCACCTATTCCACTTTTTAATAACTATTTCATCACCACCACCACAATAATCACAAAAAGTTTATTTTTCGTGGTTTGGAAGAAGGGCTATATATCATGCTTTAAGTCCCCTCAAAGAAGTCTGACCTGCTAGCTACACCCAGTCCAATGGTGCCATGATTCCTGGAGTTCCAGACAGAATATAAAGGCAAAGCATAGCAGCCCACAACAGAAACAGCTACCCATTCTTAAAGTAGGATTTGGGAAGTGGGTGAGGCTCTCCAGGCTCAGCAAGCAACACAAAGCACTGGGCCACATGTTCTCAAAGATCTAAGCATTTCCTGTGATTGAAGGAAGGGAAACTTGATCCTTTTAAATGGAGATGCCAAGGTTTGGCCATGGAACCTGTTGCTGATATGTCACTCTCAACCTAGACCAGTAGCCTAAGGTTCTATAGCACTGCTTGTACGTCCAAGAGCATCTTCATAAATTCAGGCAGGGAGACTGCTGGGTAAGAAAATGATTTGCATATGGGAAAAATAGGAGAGGGAGCTATGTCCTTCACCTAGACCTCCAGAATGAATGGTGGGCTACTAATACAATCAATCAATCTATACTTCCCCACACAGTATTAAACAAAAACATTTGGCTGAGAAAACTTTGTTCAGCAGAAAAGCAGACACATTAATAGTGCAAAGCATAGAACATAGAATAGCAGAGTTGGAAGGGACCTTGAAGGTCTTCTAGTCCAACCCCATGCTCAAGCAAGAGACCCTATACCATTTCAGACAAATAGCTCTCCAGTGTCTTCTTAAAAGCCTCCTTCTTAAAAGCAATCTGCTTGAGGCAGAATCCATGACAAGGAGACTGTTAGGGAGAAACTGGTGTAATCTGTTGTGTATGCCACCCCAAACCTGGTGGCATGGGTCAGGTGACCGATTGGTTCACCTGTCCGGCGGGAAAAAGTAGGACACCGGGTTGGGTGTCACCTGTCTGGTGGGAAAATAGAGCCAGTGGATTGGTTGACTGCGGGGATGTGGAAAAGCTATAAGAGGGCACCTGGGGGAGAAAGAGTTCAGTTCCATCTTGTATTCAATAGATATAGACCCTGACTGTTGTCTCCTGGTCATTACACGTGGCACCCACTACAGAACAGTGGCAACGAAGGTGGGATTCCCGCGAAGCGAATAATCAGAACCCGGTGAATCAGAGAGCGTCTGCCACATAAGCCTAGCAGAAGACAGCGCACAACGCAGGAAATTTGAAAAGCTGTCAGTGCCGGCCGCCGGAAACTAAAGACAATGTGGAGTGCAGAAAGATTCAGGAAATGGTACAGCTGGGCATAGTGAGGGAATTTGACACCAGACACCCTGAAGATTGGGAACAGCATGTGGGCCAAGTCGAAGGCTACATGCTGGTCAACGGCATCACGGATGACCGTAAGAAAGCAGCTGCGCTATTGTCCCTCAGTGGTCCAGCCATTTACCAGGTGGCTGTGGGGCTGTGCCAACCTGATTCAATCGCCAGTGTATCATATGCAGAGCTCACTAAGAAACTGAGAGAACACTATACGCCAAAACATTCAGAGCTCTTTTGGAGGCACATATTTGAACGGAGGAACCAGAGACAGGGCGAGTCCATTACCGACTTTGTGGCGGCAGTGAGAGAAGCCACATACTGCTGCAAATATGACAATCTAGATGTGCAGATACAGGACAGAGTGGTTTTGGGGCTCAGAGATGAACACCTCCAAAACAGAGTAATTGTGAAGCCCACGGGGTCCCTCCAAGAAGTATTGGACGAGCTGTTAACCTATGAGGATGCCAGCCATCGTGACTCCCCCCACAATAGCAAGAGCGCAAGTGGGTCAATCCACCAAGAGAGCCTTGTGGACGGTGGGGTGAGATACTACAACTTTGAGGCAGAGATAGACAAAATTTCACAAAAGGTCGAGAGAACAGCCATTAAGAATGACCGGTGGAACAACACAGGCAGGCAAAGGAGACCGGTACCAATCAGACCACAGTGAGAGGGAAACAGCAGGCGCAGAGAGATGGAACAAAAATGCGGCAGCTGCAGAGGATATCACCCCAGAGCAGCATGTAGGTTCCAAAATGCTAAATGCAGAAATTGTGGCAAGACAGGCCACATCCAGGTCATCTGCAGGAGACGAGTCCGGGACAGCCTACACGACTGGAAGCATGGGTACCAGGTACTGTAACCCCTTCGAGTTGCGGCACCAAGTCCCTTCGGCCTCAGACATGAACTTCTAACCGGGGGGAGGGGGTGAAATTCAGCCACTACATGATTAATCAAGTGATAAGCCCAAAGATTAAAATCAATGTCTGATTGCAGGGAATCCCCTGCAAGATGGAGATTGATTCTGGGGCTTCAATTTCATTAATTTCAGAAGAAACCTTTGCAAAAATTGAGGGAAGGAGTGGCTGCCAGATTCACCTCAATCCTACCCCCATTCAGCTAACAGACTTCCAAAGGGCACCAATTAAACTAAAAGGTAAAGCCATCATGGAGGTCTCTTTTAATAAATTTAAAGGCCTATTGGAAGTACTGGTAACGGAAGGGAGGAGAGCTAGCTTGATAGGGCTCAGCTGGTTTGGGGCACTAGGAATCTGGGTAGGGGGAGTAAACACGATCCAAAATAAAAACCTGGAATCCGTTTGCAAGAAATTTGCAGATGTATTCGATGGATCATTAGGAAAATACAAGAGCTCCCCAATTAAATTTAATTTAGACCCCACAGTACTTCCCATAAGAATCAAAGCTAGGAGAGTCCCGTTCACTCTCAAACAAAAAATTGAGAACAAACTGGACAAGTTAGTGGGCCAGGGAGTACTGGAACCGGTGGAAGGGGGACTCTGGGAGACACCCATTGTCACCCTCCTCAAACCCAACGGTGAAATAAGAATCTGCGCTGATTATAAAGCGACCATCAATAAAGCTTTAAATCAGCATGCTTACCCTGTTACGACGGTGAAGCAGGTCCTCGCCGCCATTGCTAAACTAGATTTAACTCAAGCTTACCAACAATTACCAGTGACTAGAGAGGCCGCTGATGCACAAACGATCGTCACCCACAAGGGGGTGTTGCGAGTCAACAGATTGCAATTTGGCACAGCAGCAGCTCCAGGCATCTTTCAAGAGGTGATGGAGAGAACAGTAAAAGGTATCCCTGGGGTATGCCCTTACTTTGAGGATGTGTTAATTGCAGGTGAGGATGAAGGAATTTTGGCTGACAAGCTAGAGAGGGTACTGGAGAGGTTCAGAGAAGCGGGGTTGAAATTCAAAAAGGAAAAGTGCTCTATAGGAGTGACATCCACAGAGTTCTTGAGCTATAGAATTGATGCTCAGGGCATTCACCCAACAGAATCAAAAATAAAGGCAATTAAAATAGCTCCAGCACCAAAGAATAAGGCTGAACTGCAAGCATTCTTGGGATTAGTAAATTTTTATCACACATTCTTGCCACATAAGGCTGCAATAGCAGAACCTTTGCACAAACTGCTTGAGAAAAAAACACCTTGGAATTGGCAAGAGGCCCACGATAAAAGTTTTGAAAATCTCAAAAAATTACTCTCTAGTGACTCCATAGTCACACATTTTATTGAGGACAAACCAATATGCATAGCATGCGATGCATCTCCTTATGGAGTGGGTGCTGTAATCAGCCACCTGGAACACAATGGGGACCAGAAACCCATTGCATATTATTCCAGAACCCTCTCCAGGGCGGAGAGAAATTACGCCCAAATTGATAAAGAGTCATTGGCAATTGTGGCAGGTGTTAAAAATTTTCACGATTACTTATATGGAAGAGAGTTCACAATCTTCACTGACCAGAAACCATTGCTGGGACTATTCAGCACTGATAGGCAAACACCTCAAATAATGTCCCCAAGGATTCTGAGATGGTCAATATTCCTCTCGGCATATTCGTATAAAATAGTTTACAGACCTGGTAAGGAGATGGGACATGCAGATGCTTTAAGCAGATTACCCTTACCAGAAACAGAACCAGACCCTGCCCCGGTGGGTCAAATCTTAGCCCTACAAGAACTCCCTGAATGCCCTCTCACAGCAAAAGACGTTGCAGCCGCCACAAGCAGTGATGTAACCCTTAGTAGGGTGGCAACGTGGGTCAAATCGGGCTGGCAGGAAAAGAACCCAGGGCAGCAATTCCAGGCATATTTTATGAGAAGGAACAAGATGTCCTCACACAAAGGATGCCTGTTATGGGGCAACAGGGTGATAGTACCAGACAGACTCAGAAGTAGGGTTGTAAGGGATTTGCATGAGGTACACCCAGGAATTGTGCACATGAAGGCCCTTGCGAGGAGTTACTTGTGGTGGCCAGAACTGTATAAGGCCATTTGAGGAGCAAGTAGCCAGATGTTATCAATGTCAGAGATCCAGGCCAGAACAGGTACATGCTCCAGTGCACAGATGGGAGGCCACTCAGAACCCATGGTCCAGAATTCACATAGATTACACTGGACCATTCCAGGGTCAAATATTTTTAGTGGTCGTAGACAGCTGCTCTAGGTGGTTAGAGGTGGTGCCTGTGAAAAGTATGACGTCTGCCAAGACCATACTAGTGCTGAGGGGGCTCTTTGCCACACATGGGTTACCTGATGTAATTGTATCTGATAATGGCCCTCAATTCACATCTACCGAATTTCAGGACTTCCTCAAGGCCAACTTGATTAGACACACAACGGCTGCACCCTTCCACCCATAATGGTTTGGCTGGGAGGAATGTAAGATCTACAAAGGACGCACTGCGGAGGATCATTGTTGGCGATTGGGATCAGAGTCTGGCTCAATTCTTGTTGGCTCAACACACCACTCCCTGCACAGCGATGGGTAAGAGCCCAGCGGAGATGCACTGGGGAAGGAGGCTGATAACCAAACTGGACAGACTTCATCCAGATAGAGTGACCGCGGAAGCAGAACAGGCTAATATAGCCAGGACATTGGCCATAAGGGATCTAGTGTGGGCCAGGAACTATGACATGGGGGAGAAGTGGATGGAAGGAGTGGTAGTGGACAAAACAGGACTGTTATCTTATATCATTGAGGGGGAAGAGGACAGGCAGGTCAGAAGACATTTCGACCAGCTGAGGAAATGAGCACCAGAGAACCGTCCCCAGGAACAACAAGAAGGCCATACACAGCAACAGCCCAAAGCTCGGAGTATGGAGCCACTATCAGTATGTCCACCTAAACCACCACCAGTATGTCCACAATCATCTGGAGCACAGGCAGCAGAGCCAGCTGCACATCTCCCAGGAAGAGGATTGACAACAACAACAACAACAACACGCAGTCCAATGACAATGGTAGCCAAAAACGTCGCAGTACCAGCGGGACTTACCTAAGCCAAATCTACCTCAGAGCAGTTGTGAGATGGAAATCAGGCAATGCCGAGGGAAGCAACTCAGGGGTGCGAAGTTGGGTTAGAAATGCAACCGGGAAGGTACCCAGCCAGGACTCACAAAACCCCGGCTTACCTGAGGGATTATGTGGAAAAGTAAAAGTAGAAGTTAGAAAATTGTAGTGTAGTATCGTTCATGTTGGGGGGGAAGGGGTGTTGTGTATGCCACCCCAAACCTGGTGGCATGGGTCAGGTGACCGATTGGTTCACCTGTCCGGCGGGAAAAAGTAGGACACCGGGTTGGGTGTCACCTGTCTGGTGGGAAAATAGAGCCAGTGGATTGGCTGACTGCGGGGATGTGGAAAAGCTATAAGAGGGCACTTGGGGGAGAAAGAGTTCAGTTCCATCTTGTATTCAATAAAGATATAGACCCTGACTGTTGTCTCCTGGTCATTACACGTGGCACCCACTACAGAACATAATCTATTCTTTTTTGCACAATTGAAGTCTGCTTTAGTTATGAAATGCCTTGGACCTGTGCTGAAAAGAACCAAGAAGTCTTCAACCAAGAGCAGTAAATGTATTCTAATATCAGAGGAGAGTCAGATAGGACCATTAGACCCAAGTTCTAATGCAAGTCTTTGCTGGGATGGTTCTACAAAAATGATCATGTCAATTCTTGCTGCAGTTACTTTTGGTTTGGTCAGTTTCTGAATACAATTCAAAGTATCCATCAACCCTCCTCCCCCCCTGAAATGGTTTTGTGAAGGACCTCATGAGGATTAGCTCCCGAGATCTTGTTCCTGGCCCAGCATCTGAAACCACATGGTTGAAACAGGAGCCATGATCTTTGCTGCAATGGTACCTCTCTCTAAAATTCTTTTTTCCATGGAATATGATAGGAACGCTTTTGGGCTTAATTTCAGCATCAGAAGATTTTCTTCTAATTGGCATCTTTTAAGGGGATGATTTAGGTTGCCAGATTATTTTATTGCTCAACTATGGAATACTATATAATGTGATAATTGTAATTTATTATTAATATGCCATTCCATGATTACAATCCTGTGGTGGTGCTGCCACCAAAAACCCAGGGGGCCACAGCTGAGACCATTTCCCCCTCAGTCCCTCCAAGTGATACAATCCAGGTTTCAGCATGCCTCCTTCATCCATTCACATGGTTCACCCCTTCGTATATGCCTCAGTGCATGTTGATGAGCTTCCAGAGATCAATAAACATATGATTGTGTATATATGTATTATATTCGTGTATAAAAACAGCTGAGAACAGAGCATCAACAGCATCAGCAAGAAAAGTGTGAAACACCTCTGTGATTTCCTAATAGGACATGGCTTCAGGTAAGCTTCTGAGCATCAATAGGGAAGTTACTACTTCTTAATGGATGATGAGCTGGAATCTTTAATAGCTATAAGGCATCCATTCAGTGGGTGCAGCTTTTACATTGGAAAAATAATGCTTGTTTACTAATTTCCCATGTGATATATATCTATCAAGCAAAATATAGGCAGCAATCCTGGTTGTTATTAAATTTGGGAGCTAGAAGGGGTATTTATTTTTATTTCATTTATTGACATTTTAAGATTTTATGCTGGTGAGTTTCATAGAGACTGAAGCAACAGTTAGACCCAATTCTCCCATAGGAGAAATAAAAAACAATCAGAGAATGCCACTAATTGTGCCCAAAGATGCTTTTTAACGAGGCAACTAGACTTTCTTATTTTTCTTTGAAGATGTTTCACGTCTCATCCAAGAAGCTTCTCCAGCTTTGACTGGATGGTGGGGAATGGAAAGATTTACACTTCTGAAGACAGCTGTTCATTTGCATTCTTTTAGTGAGTCGTTAAAGCTACCTGGAGTTCTTATCTGTGAACAGCCCTCCCTCGACAAAGGGGGAGGGATCTGACATCACCTATCTCCAGTCTACAACACAGTCCTTTCAACAATTCCAAGAAGTCTTGCAAAAACTCAGGTGACCCTGAAGACACAGATAAGCCTCCAGGTAGCTTTAATGACTTGCTAAAAGAATGAAAAAGAACAGCTGTCTGCAGGTGTATAAATCTTTCCATTCCCCACCATCCAGTCAGAACTGAAGAAGTTTCTTGGATGAGAAGCAAAATGTCTTCAAAGAAAAACAAGAAAGTCCAGTTGCCTCATGAAAAAGCATCTTTGGGATAACTATGACCTGGATGGTTGAGAATCTCTATAGCCACTAATTGTGGTTTACTAGTCACATCCAGGTATCTGAAAAAATGTTCACCTAACAAATGGAGAAAACAGGAATTGCATGTGTGAAAAGTGTTTGACACTGCTGCAATGGCAACTTGTAAAGCAACTCATCTAGAAGCATTAGGATGGTCAGTTTGAAGAGAAAGAGAGGGTGGATTTACAAATCATGCATACTGTGCGGTTGTGTATAGCAGTGTTTCTGTTTTACATGGGTTCCTATTTGCTTCTGCCACCCAGAAACTCAACTGGTGCTCTGCTCAACAGAAGCATCAGCAAGGTGGAATCTTTGTGCATGTGCCTCTTTTGCACATGTGTAAGTTTCCAGTCATGAAAAGATTTGGGGTTAGTGCTTGACATTATGCTTTACAGCAGAGAACTTACCAATATTTTATTTAAGAAGCCAACTTCCTTCACTTTCCTCTGCAGGAATCAGTAGACCTTCCTCTTTGCTTACCATTGGCTTGTTTATCTTGGCTCTGCAATGGGCAGATGGAGGAGCCTTCCCCACAATACCACTCTCCAGTCTGTTTACCAACGCTGTGCTAAGAGCACAGCATCTCCATCAGCTTGCAACAAATACCTACAAGGAATTTGTGAGTAGCAGTCCACGGTCAGCTAAACATTTAGGTCTCATCATCATTCCTGGTAAAAGCAAGCTAGTGTTTAGCAGTTTGGAAGCAGAACAGGTTCATCTAAAAGTAACATGGGGAATTCCCTAGGCTCACAGGATATATTAAAGCTAAAAAAAAAAGAGGTATCCAAAGCATGACAAGTAGCACTTTAATTGTTAAAATGATACGGAAAAGTTCTTTTTTCACCCCTCACATTTTTTATATCTTCTCAAATCTTCCATTACCATATCAACTAAGAGTTGCCACAAACCAGAACAGTTTTTAGATAAGGCTGTCTTTTGAAACATTTACTATCTGCTTACTCTCCCAAGTAGTATTAGAACTTCATTGCTTCTGATTTTAATACTTTTCTCAGTTAGTGAATTTTCAGATAATGTTATTCAAAGCTCTGCACATTCTCATCTTTCCTACTTCTTTGTAAATGGTGGCATTTTATGGGTCTTATATAGGAGCGTTCCTATATCCCAGAAGAGCAGCGATACTCCAACAAGAATTCTCAGACTGTATATTGTTACTCTGAAGCTATTCCTTCTCCCACAAGGAAAGAGGAAACTCAGCAAAAAACAGTAAGCAGACTCCTGTCATGTTTTTTTCCATAGAAGAATTATTTTGGTGCCCCAGATATTGTCTTGTGTTGCCTATGTGAAAATTTCCCACTTTCACAAAGTTCTCAAGAAATGTTCAACAAAGAGCAGTAGGTGGATAAGTTAATAGAAATGGACAGTAGATAAGGATAGAAGGAATTCAAAGTGGGCTGGACTTAGATCTTGTGGGCATGAAGGAACTCATGACTGACGACACATTTGACCCCTCCCTCCCTCAGTTCAGACTGGTCATCTCCTATACAAATCAGTATTTATTGACCACAGAGACATCCCAACTATCCCTAACAGTTAGAATAATTAATCAGTGGAACGGCCTGCCTCCTGAGGTTGTAGATGCTCCAGCAATGGAGGTTTTTGAGGGGAGATTGGATGGCCATTTGTCTGGGGTGGTGTGGGGTTTCCTGTCAGAGTAAGGGGTTGGACTAGAGGACCTCCAGGGTCCCTTCCAACTCTATCATTAGTGTTATTGTTATTATCTACTGCCCTTTCTGTGGACCGGTTAGTAGTCCAGATTCTTGTAGAGAGCTGAAACTTGCAATAAATCTTTATACTCATTTGAAAAACAAAACAAAACAAAGAGCAGTAAGTGTATTCTAAATATTGGAGGAGAGTCAGAGAGCTAATCAGATACCCAGGTAAAAATGAAAGGGACTAGATAATATATTCAACTGTCTGTAGGGCTGCCAATTCCTCATTTCTATGTTGCAGAATCTGATTTCTTAGAAGACAGAGCATTAGAAACTCTACACTTTATCACATTTGCAAATTTCAAATATCTTTGGCCAAGATTCAGGCAAGGATCTGGACATAGGCTGTGCCTCTCTTGCATTTCCTCTGATGTTTCCTTAGGATGTTACTTTTATCTTGACTGGAACCAAAGAGTAAGATATACTTAAGCTGTCTTTTATCTAGGCATACTTCCCAAGCTGTACAGGTCAGTTTTCCATATCTCAATAGCCATAAAATTTTTAAAATCTGTTATGCTTCATCACCCATTCATCAGAGGTAAAGTCAGGGGACCAACAGTGGGTGGGAGTAGAAAGATGCTTAGGGACTGGTCCAGGATTATGCAGGCATGCCCTCTCTTTAGTCCGCTCCAACTCCTCTGCTGATATTCTGCTTTTGTCCCTGCTTAAAGAATTTGATTCAGAAGCACTTGGCAGTGGTCTATTACAATTGCACGATGGTGCCAAACTGCTTACCCAGCAGTATTGTATGTAGCATTACAATGGAGTCATGGGACCAACTCTTTCCATACTTCCAGCACTGAAGTATCTGGAAGTTTCTAATATAAAAAAGAATGTGGTAAGGGAGAAGAATGCTAAACAAAAGTTTTGTTTCACATTTAGTTCCCTTCATGACTCCAATCTTCTTTATTCAGTTTGGAAAGGCAGCACAAAAAGGACCCTAGTGATACAACAGTTCTGAAATTATATCCTTCCTCTTCTAACTGGAGTGCTATGAGTACATCAGTGCTTCAGAGAAGAGGGTAAGAGGGTGACATCACAGCCCCACACCTTCTCTACATTCATTGTGACGTTGCACACATAGGACAACCTTGTGAGGCAATAGAGTGAATCTGCTCTCAAATAATAGGTGTTTTTCCCATCAGCTAGTGATGTGAAGAAGGAAGGCACCAAAGCCACAAGACTAAATGGCTATCATTTTGTTTCATGAGCTACACTCATAACCAGAGTAACACCATTAAATAGTGAGTCAGAATGAGGATCAGCAATAGAGGCAACACATTTTCTGCAAACAAACTGTACTTTTCTATCAATGCAGGGATCTTCTGGATAGCATTTGAACTCAACACTGAGAAAGACCAAAAGCTAGTCACCTACTTTACTAAGCCGAAATCATGCTTTACAAGTCACAAGTCTGGATTCATACAGCACATGGTTAAAGGCAAACATAGATTATGGTTTTGTTTAATATGCTACTCTGCCAATGGTATCTCTGCAAATTTTCTCCTTATTGCTTCTTTCATTTAATCAATATCATACCTAAGGTAGGCAAGAATGCTGTTTCTTTTTGGCTTAATTAAATGTATAAAAACCCATCCACTGTGGCTTATAAGGAATTATTTCCTATATAGAGAAGCTTCCTCATTAAGCCAAAAAGAAATCAGATCATATTATGGATTAGTTTTACGTGTCATGCTTTCACAGAAGCTAGGAGACATATTCTATCTATAAATATCTAAAACCCACCCAGGAAGCATTTTTATCTATTACTGTCCATACATGTTCTCTCCAATAATGGAAAATGTATCACTGCTGTTTAGCAAGAAACTAAGTTTAAAGCAGGTTCAACGAACTGATCAGAAAATAGGTGGTTTGCCCTGGCTGGAATTTTTCTTGCCTGTTGAACTTCTATTGCCATTTGTCTTAAGACAGCTCTCTTCCTTTGAGCTCTAAGAGGTCAGGATAGAAAACAGACATTTTTAAACTGCTTTTCTAAAGTGTATCCATTTTTCTAGGATACAGAACTGCTGCGGGTTTCACTGATTCTCATTCAGTCCTGGCTAAATCCTATACGGTTTCTAAGCAGGATGTTTACAAACAGTCTTGTATTTGGGACCTCAGATAGAGTCTACGAAAAACTCCAGGACTTGGAACAAGGCATCCAAGTTCTTATGAGGGTAAGCAATACCTCCCAAAGAGCACTTTTTAAGTACTGTCACAGATTATGCTGTCCCACCTGGTTAATGTTATGAAATTAGAATCAGAACAATCCCAGCCCTCAAGAATATTACCTTCCATTGAGAAAGCCTTGCTGTTATGATTTATCAACACTAGAAAAATATAGAAAAATATAAGTAGTCCTGACTTATGGCCAGTCACTTAGTGACCATTTGAGGGTACAATGTATTGCCAAAAGGATTCTCGTGACCCAGATTCAAAATTCCAATGGCTGCTCCCTCCTTGGTCACATAACCGCATTTTGGGCTCTTGGCAAATGGTCCCCATTTACAGCCTTCTAGCACTCTGCAATTTATGATGTTTCTCGTGGGAAATTAGCATTTACTTCCAGGTTCCAGCAAGGGGAAAAAAACAACACTGCTTTTTTGGAGGGAGAGGGGAATTGCTTAGGAAATGGTCTTGCTTTTTGTGTTTGCTTAACCCACCTAGTAACAAGCATGACTTACAATCATAATTCTGGACTCAATTACAATTATAAGTTGAAGACTACCTGTATAAAACTGTCACACAAATGGGGCTATTGATAAAGGATGAAGAAAATTACCTGATTTTGAGATTGTAACTGATAGTATATGGATTTATGGTATTCTTTAAGAGCAAAAGAAAAATAAACCCCAAAATGAATAAACTCCAAAATGTGCTCAGTGATCATGGAATCTGCAGAATGAGATTAGACCTTCATAGGTATTGTTATAGTTCAGTGATGGCGAACCTTTTAGAGGCGAGTGCCCAAACTGGAACCCAAAATCCACTTATGTATCATAGGGTGCTGGTGGGTGTGGCCCATTGGGTGGGCATGGCTGCAGTCATAAAGGCAGACTGGGTGGGACTAAAAAATTCAATCAGTCAATTCAACTTTGCAAGATCTTTTTTTTTCAATTCAACTTTGCAAGATCTTTTTTTTTCCCCATGAGAAGTTGAAATTGATTGATTGACTGATCTTTTTTTTTATTTTGCACATGGTGGCAGAAGCCTAAAGTAAAAAGGTTTTATAAAACCCAGCTGAAGGCCTAGGACTGGGGCAACAGTGTGCATGCCCACGCATGCCATAGGTTCACCAACACAGTTATAGTTATTCAACTCAAGTGTCTTCCAGATATATTTAACTCTCCCATTAATTTGAAACCAGCACAGCCCTTGGCCTCCTACTCTAGAACTCAAAAATTGCTAAACAATATGTTGTTCAGACTATATTCAGATAGTGATTTTTTTTTTTTTTGAAGCAGAATGTGATGCTTAATGCTTTTGTACACTTACAACATCTACTTCCAGGAGGTGGAGGATGGTACTTCCCAGGGCCTTCAGCTACTTAGACCCACCTATGAAAAGTTTGAAATCAATCTCCGGAGTGAAGCTGCTTTGCTGAAAAACTACGATCTCTTGTCCTGCTTCAGGAAAGACCTGCACAAAGTGGAGACCTTCCTGCGAGTGATGAAATGCCGTCGTTTCAGAGAAATCAGCTGTGTCCCCTAAAGGCAGAAAAGACCCGCCACTCCATTCCACTTTTCCTGAGCAGTTTCCTAGAACCTGGAAAAGTGAATGGGCTGTTGCTGCGCCAACTACCTACACGCCTGAGTCAAGTCGAAAGCAACTGACTGCATTTCAAGGCCCTGCTATTCGTGAAGTCCCTCAGTGCTCCTTGATATCTGTGCAAAAATAAAGGCAATTTTGCCGCTGAAGAATGATTGGTATAAGCTGACTGGCTCAATTAGATCTGTCTCTTAAAAGATAAAGAACACAACCCTAAAGGCATTGACCTCATTATACACAAAATCACTATATTGCTGTCAGAATAGCTATTCTGCTGAAAACAAGGTATCTGGAAACCTGTTTATAAATGTAATTTTCCTTCACTTTAATTCCTAGAAAATTAAGACAAACAAATCCAAATAAAAGGCTACACGAAGAAACCCTAAAAGATCACCACTCTGATAATCTTATTAACTTGTAGTTTAATTTTTTTTCATACTAGCAATAGCACATGGCGAATAAAATCTGAGACAAAAGACACGGAGGCCTCGGGAACAGGAAAACAGCTCTTTATTCAGCTGAGTGAAGAAGCTGGGTGGAGAACCTCCTGGTACACAGGCAGCAGCATTCCAGGGAAGAGCCACACCTAGAAGCGGGGAGGGCTTCATCTTTATAGAGTGTCTTGCCCAGTCGCAACTGCACATAGCAGCAAAGAAACAATTGATTGGTGCTTCCTGCAGAAGCAGTGTACAAAAGCTTCTTCATATCCCCCCTTTTTTAAATCGGCAGTATGCTTACTATTATCTGGTAGAAACTAGGGGCGTATTCCTTTGGGATTGCAGTAATAATAGCTTTACCTTGGTCATCTATTTGTAAAAAACAGTTGGGTCAAGTTAAATTTTCCACGGACACTGTCTTCCTTTGTGAGTAAATAGTCCAGGATGAGTCTGTTTTGATAGATTGCCATGTGGCGCTTGGTGTTATGTTAGATAAGAAGATTCAAAGCTAGAGCATTTTTGCTAGCTATTTTCTCTAGCACAGCTTGTAAATGGATTATTCTATTAAGCAGGTAAATGGATCCCCAAAACCCATCCTCAGCCCTGGTTGCAGGACCATATACTTGAATGTTTTGCTTAGGGGGCCATTCATCATCTTTCCAGGTTCCTATTTTCAAAGATCACTTTGCCCGGTGGCCTACCTCCTCAGAGACAGGGGCTCCCAAGCATTCTCCCTGGGTGATGAGTAGTAGGAAGAAGCTGGGTTTTATGGTCCCCAGGCAACAAGTGCCTGTCCAGTTCTTAGGAAGGGTTGCATAGGCATATCTCCCACAAATCCAATAAAATCCATCTGGAGCCTGCCACATATAAGAGGGCTTATATGGCTGCTCCCATATGGCTTTGAGTTGGGTATAATTTTCGAAAGAATTGGGTGGTTGGGTTATATTGGTCCCATTCCACTAGGTGGAGCTTGTATTATTAGCCACAACCATACTTTTACATGTAGGCACTCTGACTTTTAAGGAAAAGGTCTCAGACTCTTCTCTTGAGAAGTAGAGCTGACCAATGATGGACATTTGAATTACACATCGTGGAAGGTGGTCAAGAGCAGTCCACATTAGCTACAAACAATCTACACTGGATATGTTAAGCTCCCTAGCTTCCTGTGCCCACTGTTCTCCCATGTTGGTCCCCCAGCAAACATAACAGTTGGTGACATTTAAAGAACCAGTGATTTGTTCTGCTAAATTGATAAAAAGGTTCTTGGTAACAGAAGGAATTTCAATTTTCTTTTCCAATTCCTCATAAAAGGAATGGAACAGTCTCTTTTCTATTGAGGTCAGATTAATTTTAGTTATATTGATGATGACAAGGGTAGTTGGGTCCCTCCCTGTACTCTCAATTCCCATTCCGTATTCTTGGGATCCTTCTTCGGGGTCCACAAAATGCAAGCATACAGGGGTACAATGGTCTTCTGAGCAATCAGATTTTCCAATACCATTGGTTAGATTAAACCAATTATTCTGCCCTGGCCACACCCTGGAGGTGGGTGGGCTACCATTTGTATACCAATGGGTCTGGGAGTTACCATTGTTGCTGGAAGCTGAATATATATATATATTCTTTCTATGAGATAGCTTTGTTGCCAACTTAGGTCCCAACAGGTGGCCCAAGGACTGAACTTTAAGGCATAGCAGGCATCAAAGAAGATCTGGCTTTTGGGACTAGTGGAGGTGCTGGTATTTTGTCCTAATAGAAGACCCTGACTTTTCCTGTTTTGGAATGCTAGAAAACGGATGGTTTTCTGGTAGTTTACATTAGAGGGATCAAATCATGTTGCTTTTCCTGTATCATTCCAAAGGGAAAATGGGGTACTATTATGGACACATGCCCCTTCATGGATTACTGCCTTGTCATGGCGAAGGGGCTTGCGTAATTCAATGAAGCTATGAGCTTTGCCATGCAGAGTCACCCAAGACGGAAAGGTCATAGCACAGAGTTCTGATAAAATGTGATCCACTGGAGAAGGAAATGGCAACCCACTCCAGTATCTTTGCCATGAAAACCCTACGGACAGTACCAAAAGGCAAAACGATATGACGCTGGAAGATGAGCCCCTCAGGTCGGAAGGCGTCCAATATGCTACTGGGGAAGAGCAGAGGGCTAATACTAGTAGCACCAGAAAGAGTGAAGCGACTGGGCCAAAGCCGAAAGGACAATCAGCTGTGGATGTGTCTAGTGGTGAAAGGAAAGTCCGATGCTGTAAAGATTTTCTCTCCATAGGAACCTGGAATGTAAGATCCATGAATCAAGGAAAGCTGGACATGGTCAAACAAGAGATGACAAGACTGAACATCGACATCTTAGGTATCAGCGAACTAAAATGGACAGGAATGGGTGAATTCAGATGACGATCAGGTATACTACTGCGGGCAAGAATCCCTCAGAAGAAATGGAGTAGCCTTCATAGTCAATAAAAGAGTAGAAAAAGCAATACTGGGATACAATCCTCAAAATGACAGAATGATCTCAGTTCGAATCCAAGGCAAACCATTCAATATCACAGTAGTCCAAGTCTATGCCCCAACCACCAGTGCTGAAGAGGATGAAATTGACTGGTTCTATAAAGCCAAAGAGGCAGAGGAACTAGAGATCAAATTGCCAACATATGCTGGATCATGGAGAAAGTTACGAGAGTTCCAGAAAAACATCTACTTCTGCTTCATTGACTATGCTAAAGCCTTTGATTGTGTGGATAATAACAAACTGTGGCAAGTCCTTAAAGAGATGGGTGTACCAGACCATCTTATTTGTCTCTTGAGAAACCTACAGTATATGTGCGCCAAGAAGCAACAGTGAGAACTGGACACGGAACCACTGATTGGTTCAAAATTGGGAAAGGAGTCCAGCAAGGCTGTATACTGTTGCTTTGCCTATTTAACTTATATGTAGAGCACATCATGAGAAAGGCAGAGCTAGATGAATCAAAAGTTGGAATTAAGATTGCCGGGAGAAATATCGAACACCTAAGATACTGTATGCAGATGATACCACTCTAATGGCAGAAAGTGAAGAGGAACTAAAGAGCCTCTTGTTGCAAGTTAAGAAGGAGATTGCAAAACTTGGGTTGAAACTAAACATTAAAAGAACCAAGATCATGGCATCCGGCCCTCTCAATTCCTGGCAAATAGATGGGGAAGAAATAGAGGTAGTGACAGATTTTATTTTCCTGAGCTCCAAGATCACTGCAGATGGGGACTGTAGCCAAGAAATTAAAAGACGCTTGCTCCTTCGGGAGAAGGGTGGTATACAAATTTTTGAAAATAAAAATAAATAAATGAGCTGCTTGCCCTGAGAGCTTCCCCCGTCTCAGATGTGGCCATCCAACTTGTGCCGCCGTTTCCTTAATGACGGGTCTTGGGACCCCGAGAGGTGGCATGGCACAAAAAAAGAGGCTTTTGGGTTTTCTTTTAAAAAATTTTAAAGGGTTAGGGAGGGGGGAGGGTCAGGCCTGACAGAATGAGGGGAGGATTCTACTGGACCTCTCATTCTAGGTTGACTGATGGCCGTGGCAATAAGGGGGCTGGGGAGTCTTGGAACCCAGAGAGATGGGGTAGGGATAGCGATCCCCATGGCAATTGGGAATGGCGGCAGATGGATGAACAGAGGGCCATATCGTAATCTGCGATTGAGCCTCCGCTACTTTCGAGCTGTGGCACACTCCGACCCTCTGGCTCTCACCTGCTCTCCCAGGGAAGGGGGAAGGCAGACACCTGAGCTCAGGCTGATCTATTTGAATGCCAGGTCTGTTGTGAATAAAGCTCCCCTCATCCATGATTTGATCGAGGAGGAGGACGCAGACCTGGCATGCATTATGGAAATGTGGTTGGGCTCGGAGGGAGGGGTCCCTCTGATTGATTTATGCCCTCCAGGTTTCCGTGTGCTGCATCAACCTCGGGCTCAGGGTAGGAGCGGTGGATGGCGGTCGTTATTAGAGAGACCCTCCATCCGCGGGAGGCCATTGCCCCTCAGATAGATGGATGTGAGTCCCTCCTCTTAAGGTAGGGCCCTGGTGGTCAGTTGGGCCTGTTGCTTCCATACCTCTCTCCCAGCTGCGTAGCAACAGCTCTGCCGGGGCTACTTGATGCCCTCTCGGGGTTGGCGGTTGAATTTCCCAGTCTTATGGTTCTGGGAGATTTTAATCTGCCTTCCCTGGGCGGTGCATCAGAGGTGGCCCGAGAGTTCATGGCTTCCATGATGGCCATGGACCTGACCCCTATTATTCAGGACCTGACTCACGAGGGGGGAAACACACCCGATCTTATTTTTATCTCTGGGCAGTGGCTTAGTGGTCTGGGGGGGGGGGTGTTACTCCAACATCTCAACCCCTTTCATGGACAGACCATTATCTCCTGCGGTTGGACCTCTGTCATGCCACCCCCCGCTGCTGGGAGGCGGAACCGACCAGATGGTTCCGCCCCAGGTGCCTGATGGACCCAGATAGATTCCAGACAGCGCTTGGATTGATTCCTACCTCCCTCTCCCACAGCCCGGTCGAGACCTTAGTTGATGCCTGGGAACAGGCTGCTTCGGAAGCTCTCGACCGTGTTGTGCCTTTGCAGCCTCTGACCCGGCGCAGGTCCCGGCTTGCTCCTTGGTTTTCCATGGATCTGCGGGAGATGAAGCGCCGGAGAAGGGGCCTAGAGAGCATTTGGAGAACCAGTCGGTCCAAGTCTGACCAAACACAGTTAAGATCCTTTTCTAGATCTTATCTTGTGGCAATGGAGGTGGCGAAGCATGCTTACTTCGCCACCCTCATTGCGTCCGCAGATAACCGCCCGGCTGCCCTGTTTAGGGTGACCCACTCCCTTTTAAATCAAGGGACGGGAGAGGACCCCTTACGGGGACGGGCCAAGGAATTTAGTGAATATCTGGTGGACAAAATTGCTCAGATTCGGGCTGGTCTGGACTCTGACTGGGCAGTATCTGATAAGGGGAAAGCAATGGGTTTGGCTGAGAACATTTGGGAAGAGTTTGACCCTGTGACTCCGGATGAAGTGGACAGGATCATGGGGAAATTAAGTGCCGCCACATGTCTGTTGGACTCGTGTCCCTCCTGGCTGGTTTATGCAGCTCGGGAGGTTACACGAGGCTGGCTCCTAGCAGTTATCAATGCCTCACTGAGTGACGGGTGCTTCCCTGCCGCCTTGAAAGAGGCGGTGGTAAGGCCCCTCCTCAAGAAACCTGCATTGGATCCAGCTATTTTAAATAACTTTCGTCCTGTCTCCAACCTTCGCTTTCTTGCGAAGGTTGTTGAGACCGTGGTGGCACGGCAGCTCCCTTTGGTCCTGGAGGAAACTGAGTATCTGGATCTCTACCAATTGGGTTTCAGGCCCAGGTATAGCACAGAGACAGCATTGGTCACGCTGCTGGATGATCTCTGGCGGGCCCGAGATAGGGGTTATTTCTCTGTCCTGGTCCTATTAGATCTCTCAGCAGCTTTTGATATCATCGGTCATGGTATCTTGCTGTGACATCTTGAGGGGTTGGGAGTGGGAGGCACCGTTTTACGATGGTTTTCCTCCTACCTCTCGGGCCGTTCGCAGACAGTGTTGGCAGGGGAGCAGAGATCAACCCCTAGGCCCCTTAGTTGTGGGGTGCCTCAGGGGCCGGTACTCTCGCCTCTCCTGTTCAACATCTATATGAAGCCGCTGGGTGAGATCATCCGTGGCTTCGGGGTGAGGTATCATCAATATGCTGATGATACCCAGCTTTTCATCTCCACCCCGAACCAACCCAGTGATGCCCTTGATGTGATGTCCTGTTGCCTGGAAGTGGTACAGATTTGGATGGGGAAGAACAGGCTCCGGCTCAACCCGGCCAAGACTGAGTGGCTTTACGTACCGGCATCTCATTTAGTCCAAGAGGTTCCATCTTTGGTTATGGAGGAGAGATGTTACCTCCCATTGATAAGGCACGCAATCTAGGTGTCCTCCTGGATTCACGACTCAGTTTTGAAGATCATATTGGAGTCGTGGCCAGGGGGGCATTTGCCCAGGTTCGTCTGGTACGCCAGTTGCACCCCTTTCTGGACTGAGATGCCCTACATACAGTCACCCACACACTCGTTACTTCCCGTATAGATTACTGCAATGCTCTCTACATGGGGCTGCCCTTGAAGACCACCCGGAGGCTTCAGCTGCTGCAGAGTGTAGCTGTGTGGGTAGTGATGGGAGCACCCCGATACTCCCATATGAACGTATTAGTTACACAAGGAGACCGAACCAGCCTAATCGGCCTAGACTTGTTCAAAGCCTTAGGCATTGCCATAACGGGAGTAAACGCCACACAGGCCGCAAGCCTCAAAGCCGTCTGCAATCAATTTGCAGACGTCTTCGACGGCTCACTTGGAAAATACACTGAGGCCCCAATCTCCCTTAAACTCAACCCCGAGATACTACCCATAAGGATTAAGGCCAGGAGAGTTCCGTTTGCCCTCAAAAAGAAAATTGAGGACAAGCTGGACCGCCTGGTTAAAATAGGAGTCCTGGAGCCTACCAACGGGGAAAGCTGGGAAACCCCAATTGTCACCCCGATCAAACCTAACGGTCAAATTCGGCTCTGTGCCGACTATAAGGCTACCCTGAACTGAGCGTTAAACACACACGCTTACCCAGTCCCCGTGGTGAAAGACGTCCTCTCTTCCATCCGATCAGGCACCATCTTTGCCAAGTTAGACTTGGCGCAGGCGTATTTGCAACTCCCGGTTACCCAGGAAACCGCGGATGCACAGACCATAGTCACCCACTGCGGGGCTTTTAAAGTAAAGCGGCTACAATTTGGCATATCAGCAGCCCCAGGGATATTCCAAGAAATAATGGAAAAAACCTTGAAGGGAATCCCTGGGGTCTGCCCCTACTTCGACAATGTCCTTATCGCCGGAGAATCAGAACCAATTTTGGCAGAAAGACTGACAGCTGTTCTAAACAGATTTAGAACAGCCGGTTTCAAACTACAAAAAGAGAAGTGTTCAATAGGAGTTCCCTCCACAGAATTCCTCGGCTATAGAACAGACGCCCAAGGGATCCATCCAACCAACTCCAAAATCAAGGCTATCAGAGCAGCCCCCACACCCAAAAACAAACAGGAGTTACAAGCCTTCCTGGGGCTGTTGAACTTCTACCATGCATTCTTGCCCCATAAAGCAACTATAGCCGAACCCCTACATAGACTGCTACATAAAGGAAGCCCATGGATCTGGATGTCACAACATGACGCCAGCTTCCGAAATCTAAAAAACATCCTGTGTAACAGCTCCACGGTCACACTTTTCAGGGAAGACCTGCCCCTATGTATCGCTTGCGATGCATCCCCGTACGGAATAGGAACAGTCCTTAGCCACTTAACGGGGAACGGAACGCAGAAGCCGATAGCGTTTTATTCCAGAACACTGACGAAAGCAGAAAGAAATTACGCCCAAATTGACCGGGAGGCATTAGCAATTGTCGCCGGCATAAAAAAGTTTCATGATTATCTGTATGGCAGACAATTCACCATCTTTACCGACCATAAACCCCTCTTAGGCATATTCACATGGGACAAATTAATGCCCCAAATCCTGTCACCCAGAATATTAAGATGGTCGACCTTTTTATCAGCTTACACATATAAACTAGTTCACAAACCAGGGAAAGAATTGGGACATGCAGACGGACTTAGTAGGCTTCTCTTGCCAACCAATGACCCCGACCCAGCCCCGGCAGGAAATATCTTAGGAATTTCAGAACTGCCAGAATGCCCATTATCTGCTAGGGACATTGCCTCTGCCACAGCCAAAGAGAAAACCAGTAGCAGAGTGCTGCAGTGGGTCACTGCCGGGTGGCCAGCTAAGTGCCCAGGACCAGAATTCCTGCCATACTTCGCTAGGAAACAAGAACTGTCATCCCACTTGGGGTGCATTCTATGGGGCAATAGAGTAGTGGTTCCTGGAAAACACAGACCTCAAACATTATGCACACTACACAAAGGACACCTGGGAGTGGTGAGAATGAAAGCCCTTGCTAGGAGTTATGTGTGGTGGCCAGGAATAGTTAAAAACATCGAGGACCACGTGGCAGGATGCTACCCCTGCCAGTTAGCAAGACCAGCCCCACCTCAGGCCCCAGTCCATAAATGGGAAACAACCAAGAATCCGTGGTCCAGGGTACACTTGGATTTCGCAGGGCCCTTTCAGGGACAAACTTTTCTAATAGCTGTGGATAGCTATTCAAAGTAGCTGGAAGTCATTCCAGTCAGTAGCATAACTACAGCTGCCACAGTACAGGTGCTTAGGGGGCTTTTCGCCACACACGGCTTCCCCAATGTTTTGGTCTCGGATAATGGGCCCCAATTTACTTCTCGTGAATTTCAGATATTCACCAGGGAGAACTCTATTAGGCATGTCACAGCGGCTCTGTTCCATCCCTTGACTAACGGTATGGCTGAGATTATGGTGAGATCTACTAAAGATGCCCTAAGGAAATTCATCAAAGGAAACTGGCACCGATGACTAGCCCAGTTCTTATTGGCCCAGCACAACACCCCCTGCACAACCACGGGAAAATCACCAGCGGAACTAAGGTGGGGAAGACGACTGATCACCAGGCTGGAGAGAATGCACCCTGAGAGGTCTAATACCGACGCAGAGCAACCTCTTCTGCAAAGATCCTTAACGAACAGACAAACCGTTTGGGCAAGGAACTACGCTGGGGGACTTAAATGAGTGCAAGGGGTTGTCATTTACCAAACAGGACCCTTGTCATATCTCATTGATACTGGCCGCAATGGGCACATCCAACGACACATTGACCAACTAAGAAAAAGAAGCCCCCAAAACATAACAGAATGTGCAAACCCTGCAATAGGAGAAGGAGTAGCCCCACAAGAACATGAACTAACCAACCAGGCATTACCAGAGACTGCCCTTCAGCAACTACCAGAACAGGGGGAAGGGGAGCCGGGCGCAGAAACACCTCTACGTTGCTCTGAGCGAACAAGGAGACCACCAGGGCGCAGAAACACCTCTACATTGCTCTGAGCGAACAAGGAGACCACCAGCCTACCTACAAGACTATGAATGGGCAGGCAACAAACCGCAACAGAGGGGCGGGGCAGAAACCTGTTCGGGGGAGGAGTAAGGGGTGTAATGTATTAATGTTAAAGGGTTAATGTTATTAGTGTCAAAACCCGTCCACGTCCCCAGCAACAAAGATCAAACGACAACAACGTGGTACGGTTGACGGCAGGAGTTTTCTTTACTTCAGAAAGTCCATGTGAAACAAAGTCAGCGTTGGGAGTTGCCCACCCCCAACGCACTTTTCAATCCTTGGGCAATCAGCTCCGCCATCCGCCCAAGCCTGCGTAAAACCCCATCCCTTTCCCCAATTCCCCACACCGTGGTTTTCCCCCTGGCCCTACGGACCAAACAGCGCACAGGTAGGCGCAACTCAAAATCCCCCCTACCCCCTGGCCTGGAGCCTCGGAACCGTCCCCTCCCACCGGCCTTTCGCCCCACCCCGCGACCCCCCCCACAGCCCCCGTCACCCGGGTGTGGCTGCAGGCCGTCCAACGCCGCCGCCACGGAGCAGGCAGCTGAGAAGTCTTGGGGGAGGAGGCGGCTGCCCGCCCGCACGCCCGCAGGCCGACCCGATGGCTCCGCGGGAATAGCTGCAGGAAGAGGAGAGGCTTCCAGCTGACTCACGCGGCCGCCCTGCTGTTGCCAGGGGAGCTGCGGGCGTGGAGAGGCTCCCAACTGACTCGCGCGGCCGTTCTGCTGCTGGCGCCGGAGCCGCAGGCATGGGCAGGACCCCTGCGTGAATTGTCGAGCCCGAAGGGCTTCACAATAAGTTCATGTTAAACATTGTGTAAGGTAAATAACCGTGACAGGAGTACTTGCGGCAGCTTTTAACAGCTGTCAAAAGCTGCCGCTGGCGAATGCGCAGGCGCGGCAGCTGACAGCTATCAGCTGTCAGCCCTGCCACCCACCACACATGCGCAGCCGCCACGAGGATTCCGAACTGTCATAAAAGCCAACACAGCCGATTGGCTCAGCAGTTCAGGCGGGAGGAGGACGAACGACTGATTGGTTTAGCCAGCCAGCGGCTGGCAATAAAAGAACAGAAGCGGAGCAGATGATTGTCCGGTACCTCAAATAAACAGTTAACTTCAGCCTGCTGTCTCCACGTGGTCCTTGAGCTAAGTCACTTCACTTTGGGGGGGGGGGGGTTTCTCACACCCTAATCAAATGAATTTCAGAAACAATCTCAAATAGTTCAAAACCAGACATAATCATAAAGTGAGCAGAGACCAAGAAGCAATTTCTCTTTCAAATCCTCACATTTCATCTAAAGAGATCTTCTCCAATTAATTAGCCTTTTCTATTGTCCATCAATAAAGAAATATGGTATTTTTAATAAAACATTAAGATTACTAAATAAATAAGCTCAGCAAGAAATAAAAAAGGAATTGAGATGAATGGGTCTCAAGTGATTATCAGAAAAAAAAAATCAAGCTAATTGAAGTTTGATTATATATCTCTATGTCATTTTAGGGTGACAGAAAAGATGCCTCTGGGGAGGAAAATACTTACGAGGTAAGCTTCAGAGTGAGAGATTCTTGGTCTTAACCACATACAAATGTATGCATTTTTCTTCATATTCCATACTGGCCTATTGTCTTCAGGCCAGAGGATTGTAGCCAGCCATGGAGAAGTCTCTAATTTACAGTATATGCAGAAATGTTCAATTCCCCTCTTCTCCATGTGGGGCTTGGAAAAATATCTATTTGGAACTTTGGGGAGTATTGCCAGATAAAATAAATAATTTTGTCTTGGATAGATTATGGATCTAGCTCAATACTGTACAAGTCAGCTTCTTTCATTTTTGACTTCTGGTTGAACAGCCCACCAGTCAAGAACTAGACTAGATGGGCTTTTTATTTCACTGAAGAGAATTCCTTTTATGTCCCCATAGGACATTTTTAAGCAGCTCTTTTACTGGCATGCAGAAAGAACAAAATTGAGTTGGACAGCATATTTCTACCCCCACCCCCACCCCCACAACAAAGTACTGCTGATACTTTCAGTTCATAGGCTGATTCCATTTTTGTTCTTCAACAGGGGCTGACAGTTGAACTAGCTGATACGTATGAAGACATTGGTGCTTACCAAGACAGACCAGAGAAGTGGGATTTGGGGGAACATCCATGTGAAGAATGAAAAGGCTAGCAGCTTGGTCAACCACAGCTGACTTAAACAAAGGGGCACCAATTCCTGGGGCAACCAGGTTCCACTATAAAAATTCCACTCCAGAGAATCTTTAAAAATGTGCTTATCTCTTGCTTGCAGCCAATCTGCTAGAAACTACTAAAAAGCAGTATTCACAATCTCCAGATTCCCTGGGACAGTTGAGTCAAGGACATACAAATGGGGAGAAGGGAGAAGACAGGCAGACTCAATAAAAATAAAGCAGAAAGAGCTGAGAAGAGAAATGAATGTGTAAGTAGATGGGCTTTCTGGCTTGAGTTTGCTCTATATTCCCTTCCCCAAATAGCACCTTCTTAATTGGTTTCCCGTTCTCACTCATAACTGGCTAGGCAGCAAAGGATTGAATCTGATAAACTAATATCTAACATCACATTACTTCAATTTCTTTAACTCCAGATTGTCTGGGAGCGGGATTACTGTTCCCAGAATTCCTTAGGTTTTCCAGTGGGCTTTCATTCTTCAGGCTGTTGGCACCAGAAGCTACAAAAATTTCTGCAGCCACTTTCTTTTGGATATCATACCTTTTGTCTATATTGTCTGTTGTTTTTCTTTTAGCAGATACCTGTGGCTGCCTTTTAACCTCCATGGGCCCTTTTGGCCTTACAGGCTTCCACCATTGTTCAATCATCGTATATGGGATTGGTTTTACTTGCTCTCCTGTAAGTTTTCCAACATTTTTTTCAAATTGTTGCCTCTTTGTTAGGAATCTAACAAATAAATCTTCTCCCTTTGGATTTTTCCCAAGCTCATAATCATCCTTTCTTGTTTCCTGATGTCTCCTTAATCTTTCCAGAAAGGTTTCAGTCCTCAGACTGATGGCACCAGAAGCCACAAAAATTTCTCTAGTCACTTTCTTTTGGACATCATATTTTTTCTCTATATTTTCTCTTATTTGTTCTTTGGGAGACACCTCTGGTTGCCAGTTAACCTCCATAGGCCGTTTTCGCCTTACAGGCTTCCACCATTGTTCCACCATTCTATATGGAACCAGTTTTACTTGATCTCCTGCACGTTTTCCATCATTTTCTGTAAATTGTTGCCTTGGAACAACCTAGGGCTAGGCTTACCCCAAACTGCAGGTGGCACACGCGGAATGCCCCTCTGTGTGTGATGATGGTTTGTGCCTCTGCAGTGGCGTCATCGACTGGCAGCTGCTGGTATGCCTGGGCGAGATCTAATTTAGCAAAAATTCGGCCTCCTTGAAGCGAGGCGAGTATGTGGCTTACCGCTGGAACTGGGGAAGCATGTTGCTATAGTGCCTTGTTTATTGTGCACTTATAGTCTGCACAGATGTGAACATCGTTTGGCTTCACAGGGTCACTATGGGAGTCTCCCAAAGGCTACTCTCCACAGGTTGGAGCACTCCCTGCTGCACCAGTTTGTCAAGTTCCGAGTCAATCTTTGGCTTTAGTGCAAAGAGCACTCTGCACGGTTTCACTCTGACTAGAGTGACTGCTGGATCAAGATTGAGCAAAATGGGCACCCCTCTGTATTGTCCCAACTCTGTGCTGAAGACATCAGCATATTGTTGGCATACTGCTATCAGATGAGTTGCTTGTGTGTGATGGATGCCTGTCACATCGATGTCCAGGGCTTTGAACCAGTCCAGTCCAATGAGGCTGGTGTGCTATCCATCTACAACCAGAACGCTGAGGGGACCCTCGAACTCCTTGAACTTAACCCTAATGGTGGCTTCCCCCCTTATGGAAACACCACCATTGTGGAAGTTCATTAGTATGAGGCTTGATGGTTTAAGCGGAACTCGCCCTTTGCCTTGTTTGCAAATGTAATGAAAAGTCTTGTATGAGATGATTGATAGAGCTGACCATTGTCTAGCTCCATGGAGCATGGGACCCCTTGAAGTCTAATTTCGAGTTTTAACTTCTCCTTGAGGGGGCGTTGGGCTCTCGTTCATTAGATACTTTGCCTCCCTGAACAGTATCCAACCCTGTTCTGCCCTGGGGCCTATTTACCTTTCTGCTGTGGAGCCGCACTTCACGTTTCTCGTTGGCGACCTCTACAGACTCTGGCAATGTGGCCTTGCTTCTCACAGGCACAGCAAACAGCTGTATGAAATCTGCACTCTGCCCTTTTAAGCTGTCCCCTGCAGCTAGTGCAGTTTTGTGGAGATGTTGTTTGCTCTGTTGAGCATTGCCATCTGAGTGGCTCTCTTAGCAACCAATCAATCTCATCAACTTCATCAGTCTTCCCCAGTCCATCTGTGGTCTTGTGGTGGATCGCTGTGGGACTGGTGTGTGTTTTTGATGCCAGAGCACCTTCATTGCTCAGTCAGTTTTTCCATGGCAAATAGATGTGTGTTCTACTATATAGAGGGGGGAGGAGCCAAGATGGTGGACAGGCAGCAAAGGCTGTAAAGAGCTCCTCCAAAAGTAAAAGCTTTATTTAATTTTACTTTATTTTTATTTTAACTTTTTAACTTCTTTTAATATTTTATTTTTAACCTACCCTTTTAAATTTATTTTAAACTATTTAAACCTTTTAAACTCATTTTAACCCATTTTAACCTTTTTAAATCTAGTTTTAAACTTATTTTTAAACCTGTTTTAACAAACCTGAATGGGGAAAAAGAGGAAGAGACAGCACTCTGCAGCAGAGAGTTTATCCAAGCCATTGAAGCAGCAGAAAATGGAGGATTATATTGCAAACAATCTGTTCCAGTAAGTAACTCATTCGCAGGCATTTTAACAGATAAATTTAATTTATGTGACTCATTGGAATGGGACTCACAAACCGAACTGGAAAGCAAACAGCATGTAGAGCTTTCCTCCTCCCTCTCGGAGAATGGCTCCCTTCCTTGGAACCCAGCAGCAGCCTTCTTTGCACAGGAGGGAGATGTAACAAATTTAAAGGAGGAAAATGTGCCAGACCTCCTCTCCAGACAATGTTTGCTTACAGCTGAAACTGTAAACTCAATGTAGTGTATGCTCACAAAAGCATACACGGAATGTCAGCACAGCAGGGGGCTGGACAGCTCCAGACTATAACCATTTTTGGCGGGAAAGCCTGAATAGAGCTTGTCATTGACAGCCCCAGGGCATGGTCAGCTCTGGCGGAAAGCCAGGGTTTAAATCCATTGGCCACCTGCACTGGCAGGAAGCCCAGGTTTGAATCTATTGGTCGCGATTCACCTTGGTAGGTATAAAGAGACGCCAGGTAACCCCTTTGCTCCAGCTTCATTCTGACAATAAAGAAATACTACCCAGCTCAAGTGTCCGTCTCTCCGTACATCCACGCGACATTGCACTGGTGACGAAGGTGGGATCCTGCACCGGACAACGCTAGCCGTGGACGGAATCCAATCGGCAGCCCCGGACCTAGATGCAGGACGACCGAGATGGCGGAATGGCACAACTGGTCAGTATCCCCTTTTCAATAGCAACCGCCCAGAGGAGTGGGAAGCATTCCTGGGGCAGCTCGAGTGCTATCTGCAGGCAAACGGGGTGAAAGATGACCGGCAGAGAGCGGCGGCGCTACTCTGCAGCTGTGGCACTGAAACGTACCAGCTGGCGGTCGGTCTCTGCACACCCGATGACATCCACTCCGTCGGGTACAACGAGTTGCTGGCAAAACTGACTGAGCACTTCAAGCCCGAGACATCAGAGATCGCCTGGCAATATCGTTTCAAGAAACGGGACCAGCGACCGGGTGAGTCTGCCAAGCAATACATGGCCGCCCTGAGGCAGGCAGCTCGCCTCTGTAACTTTGAAAATTTAGAGATCCGGCTGCGGGATCGGATCATCTATGGGTTAAGGGACAGGAAGCTGCGACAAAAAATCTTCGCAAAGCAGAAGCTAACCCTGAGGGATGTCCAAGAGGAATTCCTAGCCTGGGACGCGGCCGAGGAGTCCGACGCAAGGGAAGGCGGATCCATCCACCAGTTGAGCGGCTGCAGCGACATGGACGGGGCAGAGTTGGAAGTGGACGCCATTCACCAGCAACAGCAACCCGTCACCTCCAACCGAGACATGAGGGAGCCAAGACCAGCCGCGGCAGACGCAAGATGCCAGGAGTCCAGGTGCAGAGCGAACGGCCCCCGGTCTACCCAACTCCTCGGCTACGGCGTGAATCAGCCCCGGTCTACCCAGCATTGCGGTTGCGGCCCCCGGTCTACCCAGCATTGCGGTTGCGGCCCCCGGTCTACCCAGCACAGCGGCTGCGGACAACCCCGGTCTACCCAGTGTTCCAGCTGTGGCACGAACAGCTCCCGGTCTACCTGTTGTGCCAGCTGCGGAGGACAGCATCCCCGGTCTATTTGCCGTTTCAAGTCGGCCAAGTGTCGGGCATGCGGGAAAACCTGGCACATCATGGCTGTCTGCAGGAGCAAGCAGCGGGATAGCCTGCACGAGGTGGAGGCAGAGTTCCAGTTCGCTACAGGTACCGGGGAGCGGTTGCCGGGACTGACAGTTAGCCACACGGTAGCACGGCCAGACGTTTGTCTAACAGGGGCCCCTGCGGCACTAACCCCGAAAATAAAACTGAGGGTGAAGCTGCAAGGGGTCCCCTGCATGATGGAGCTGGACTCAGGGTCAGCCGTGTCCATCATCTCCACCAGAACTTTTAAGATTTGCAAGTGGAGCGGCCAACAGGTTCCCTTGAGGCCATCCAGACTGACCCTCTCTGACTTTCAAAATTCACCCATTAACGTCCGGGGGGAGGCATTGGTGAGGGTTCGGTACAAAGGGTTTGAGGGCAAATTAAGTGTACTGGTCGTCGAAGGGCAGCGTGGTTCAACGCGCTGGGCATCGGAATCACGGGGATTCACCAGACGCGCAGCTGCCTTTCCCAAGGATTTTGCGGACGTGTTCGACGGGCAGCTGGGAAGGTATACAAGTCCCCCAATCTCATTTAAGTTGGACCCCCAGGTGCAACCCATAAGAATTTAGGCTAGGAGGGTTCCGTTTGCGCTAAAACATAAGGTAGAGCGGGAATTGGATAAGCTGATAGACCAGGGGGTGCTAGCACCAGTTGATGGAGTGGAATGGGAAACCCCCATCGTAACACCGCTCAAGGCAAACGGCGAAATTAGAATTTGCACCGACTATAAGGGGACAATCAACTGGGCTCTGAGCACTCATTCGTACCCGGTTCCCGCGGTAAACAGCATTCTGGCATCCCTGCAAGGCAAGTCGGTGTTCGCTAAACTGGATCTGGCCCAGCTTATCAGCAGCTGCCGGTAGACCCAGAGGCTGCTAGAGCACAGAAAATAATCACACACAAAGGGGCATTCCGGGTAGACCGGTTGCAGTTCGGGGTCAGCGTGGCTCCTGGAATATTCCAGGTGGTGATGGAAAGGACCCTCAAGGGAATACCAGGGGTTTGCCCTTATTTCGATGACGTCCTGATCGCAGCCAGCTCTGGATGTTCTACTGACTGAAGGCAGTACTTGAGAGGTTCAGGGGTGCAGGGTTGAAGCTCAAAAGGGAGAAATGCAAGATTGGGGTAAAGGAAACAGAGTTCCTGGGGTTCTGGATTGATGCTCAAGGCATCCACCCATCTGCATCCAAAGTCAGGGCAATCAAAGAAGCCCCTACTCCTAAAAACAAGTCGGAGTTGCAGGCATTCCTGGGCCTCCTCAATTTTTATCATGCATTCCTGCCACACAAGGCTACAATTGCTGAACACCTACACAGGTTGCTTGACAAGCAAGCATCATGGGACTGGACTAACAAATACCCTAACGCATTCAAAACACTGAAGAACCTGTTAGCAGGCAATGTCACAGTCACCCACTTCAGGGAGGACCAGTCAATCTGCCTTGCTTGCGATGCATCCCCTTATGGGATTGGGGCAGTTCTCAGCCATTTAAGGGAGGATGGAACTCAGGCCCCCATTGCCTATTACTCCAGGACCCTGGCAGCTGCAGAGCGGAATTATGCCCAGATAGACAAAGAGGCACTGGCAGTGGTTGCAGGAGTAAAGAAATTTCATGACTACCTTTATGGTAGGGAATTTCTAATTTATACAGACCATAAGCCATTATTAGGGTTACTTACAACAGAGAAGCAGACACCACAGATCCTGTCACCCCGGATGTTACGCTGGTCCATATTCCTGTCTACATATTCATGCAAGCTGATACACAGGCCGGGCAAGATGATGGGGCATGCAGATGGCCTCAGCAGACTCCCACTAAGAGATACTGAGCCGGACCCAGCACCGGCTGCCCAAATAATGGCAGTACAGGAACTGCCAGAATGCCCCCTCAACGCAAGAGACATAGCCACAGAGACCCCCAAGGACAAGGTTCTGAGCAGGGTACAATCGTGGGTGAGCAGTGGTGGCAGAACAAATCACCAGGGCAAGAGTTCATTGCATACTTCTACAGAAGGCATGAACTTTCCACACAAAAGGGATGTCTTTTGTGGAGGAGTAGAGTCATCATCCCCACAAGGTTTAGGGAGAGAGTTCTCCAGTCGTTACACAAGGGCCACCCAGGGGTAGTAAGAATGAAGGCCCTGGCAAGGAGCTACCTGTGGTGGCCAGGGTTGGACAAGGAGATAGAGGAATTAGTAGCAGGGTGTTATACATGCCAGAGGTCACGGCCAGAACAGCCCCATGCACCAGTCCACAAGTGGGAGGAAACACACACCCCATGGTCCAGGGTGCACACAGACTATTGCAGGGCCATTCCAAGGACACACATTTCTAGTTGCAGTAGACAGCCATTCTAAATGGCTGGAGGTGGTGCCTGTGGGCAACATCACCTCAGCAGGAACCATTCAAGCATTGAGTGGGATGTTTGCTACACATGGTCTGCCTGATGTGATCGTGTCGGATAATGGAACACAATTTACCTCCTCGGATTTCCAGGTGTTCCTGAGGACCTTGGGGATTAGGCACGCCACCTCGGCCCCTTTCCACCCTTCCAGCAATGGGTTGGCAGAACGATTCGTGTGGACAACAAAGGCTGCCCTCAAGCGAATAGTACAGGGAAATTGGAAGCAAAGACTGGCCACCTTCCTGCTACACCAACATGCAACACCCTGCACGGCCGCAGGAAAAGCCCAGCGGAACTCAGATGGGGGTGACGCCTCATAACAACACTGGACAGGCTACACCCAGACAGGGTAGCAGCTGACGCTGGGACCCCCAACAGTTTCCACACGCGCGACCCCGTCTGGGGTCCGTCTCTCCGTACATCCACGCGACATTGCACTCAATATCTTTTGTCTTTTGTCAATTGTCATAAATAAGGTCAACTGCCTGAAAGAATCTTTTGCAAAGTTTGTTAGGAGCCACTCAAACACTGTAGAACAACTTGGCAGGACAGCCATGGATAGATATGGGATGGCTAATTCAGAAAATAAAACTAGAGAAGGACCTTGTCTTCCTTCCAAATATTTGAACACACATAGAGAAAACACTCAGTCAGGTAAAGGCCTAAGAGATGACCAATATAATTGATGTAATTTTTTAAAAATTGTTTTTAACTTTTGTATTCCTTGTTTTAAATTACAGTCTGCAAACTAATCAGGTTAATTTGCAAATTTATGACAAGAGAGTAAATAGAGGGCATTGGAGTAACAGAAAAGCTGTTGACTGTCCCTGAGCCAGCTGCTTCACTGTGAATTCACTCTGATAGATCTACTACATGCAGAGTGGCTGCCAGCAAGAACACAATGTATGAGAATTCTCCTGTCGTTCAAGCAGCCCACAATTCCCTCCATGCTCTTCAGAATGAAGCCCTTTCTGAGCACCTTTTTCAATATTTCCAATAAGGGTCTTTTGCTCAGACAAATGTGCCCACTCCTGGAACAGCGTCACCAAGAGAGAACCGTCGCTTTAAATCCAGGCTGCAACAGCCCTCACACTACTAAGCCTGAGGCTGCTGCAACTGAACTGACCATGAGAAGGCAAAGGAGCAATATACAAACTGTGTTACCTACAGTTGCAGGAACTGATGAGGATGTGCCAAAAGAAATGCTGATTGACCTATTCAGTGCTTTGCTGGAACCTGAGCAAGTTAATATCATTCAAAGATTGGATGACCTAAAAGAGGCACTGACAACAACTCAATCTACAGCAAAGCCTCTATTTAATTTGGCTCCACTAATCACGCACCCTTGTGACAATATATTTAATCAACAATCTGCCTTTGCCTCAATAGTAAAAAAAGCTACTGTCCCACAGGCTGACAGTAGGGTAACTGCACTGACTGACCCAGCCTCTGAGAAACAACTGAAAGACAAAGTGCTTCATCACAGTGCCCACTAAGCTGACAAACACTAAGGATATACTCCAGCTTCCATCCTCATTTGATTTAGAAGTTCCCACAACATCTTTTCACAAGAAATCCTCAGCTATGCCCCTCCAAAAATGGACAGAAATCTACATTTATAGACTTAAGCCGGAATCCCTGCCCATTGGGAAAAAAATCATTCTTGGAGCAAGAGCAGAGGCACACTGGCAACCGAGATATAGAGGAACAGCAAGTTCTGCAACCCACGAGGAGAAATATAGAACCTCACAACAACTGTGTTTATATGGGAAGCATAGATGATATCGACCCAGCTCCAATATCAAGTTGACATCTGGTGTTTTTACCATCTAACCAATCAACCAAGCCAGACCACTTTGCCTCTGAGAACCCCATACAGTTGATGACCTGGAACGTAGCTGGCTGGAAAGGGATGGTTGATAGTGGACTAATGAGCTTTCTCTCTAGATTTTATGTAAAAGCCTTTCAAGAAACCTAGCTAACCGAAGTGGACGAACCAGTACAACTGCCAGGGTTTCAGGGATAGGCCTCCCCAGACCAAAAAACAAAGAACAAAGGGAGACCCTCTGGTGGGCTATGCATTCTTATAAAGCAAGAGTTGCAATGTCAGGGGGAGAAATTATATAATGAAGATAAGTATCCGTACTTCCTAGCTATCAAATTTGAATATTACCAGTTTGACTTAATATCAGTAAATGTGTATATTCCTCCAAGCACATCCCAGCACTATAATTCCGAATACTGGATGGGCTTGGAAGTTATCCTAGAAGATATATCAGTACTGTACCCTAGTACCCCACCAGGGACTATGTGATGCAGCACAGTGCCCTGACAGGCAGGCAAGGAGCTTCTCATGGCAGGAGAGACACACATAGTCTCTTCTGCCATTCACAGCCCTGCCTATCAGGTTGGTTGGTGCCCTTTAATAGTTATTAGTTAATAGTTATTAGATGAGAAAAAAAATCAGATAACAAGGAAGCAACTTATATTTTTCCCGTAAATTGTCTGTTAGTTTTGGTTTGGAAGTTGCTTGCGGCTACCTGTTAACTTTCAGAAGGACTAGTTGCCCTGCATGCTTCCAACATTTTTCAGTCATTGTATATGGAACAGGTTTTATTTGCTCTCCTGCAAGCTTTCCAATGGTTCCATCATCATCCTTCTTTGTCAGTTTCTTTCTTGTAATATGTGCCAAACAGGAAAAAGGGAAGTGAAAATACCTGATGCTGGCACAATTAAATATCTCTTCCTCTTCTGAGGATTCTTCATTGTATGATTTATCATTGTTGCATTTTTTCAATATTTTATCAAATGCTTTGTAAGTTTTCTGAAGCCAAAGAGCCTTCTCAAAAGAAGATGCTGAAGTCTAAGCATGAGGAAAGGTTGTGAAAAATGATCATAAAACTGCAGTCTGACATTTTAATTTTCAGATTGCATTATCATTGTATTTATATCTCAAATTCAAATTCCAGATTCTGGAATGAAGGTTTTTCATGAAGGAATATGCGGTTAGCAAATTAGAGCAAATGTTACTGTGAACTCCTAATTAGGTCTCCGGTTTTAGCTCCCTCTTTTATCTATGATAGAGAATCTTGGAACATATTTTGTATTTCTGCTAATTAGTGAACCAGCACAAGTCGATGCCGCAGTAGCCACAGCAGTTTTACCTGTGGCAAAGGAAGAGCAGCTAATAAAGGCAGAAATGGCTGAAGCAGCTCTGCATTGGGTGAAAGCCAAGCGGCTGCTAAAGGAAGAAATGGCCAAACCGGAGGCCAACACAGCTCTACAAGTGGCTCTACATGTGGCTAGACTAAAGAAAGAAATGGCCATACTGGAGGCTAGACAACAAGAAGAAATGGCCATAGCTCAGAACAGGCTTGACTTTCTACAGTATCAACGGGAAGCAGCAGAGAGTGCGGCAAGAGTGGAAGCTTTACAGAAGGCAATCCAAGATGCTACCTTCAAGTACAATTCTAGAAAGCCATAAGTTATAAACTCACATGACCATGTGCAGACCTACATTGACGACCACAGCGCGATCCGATATGAGCAGGCAGGAGCACCACAGTCATCCACAAGTCCTCAGAGACCAGGTGGACAGGAAGGAGAATCTCCACAACCAGATGTGCCCATTAGCCAGAGAACCAACAGAGCACCATCTGGATCACGAGACCTTCCCTCTGGAGCTACATAACCAGCTCCAGCGAACCAAGTCACAGATGGTAACCTGACAGGTCCATCTGCAACGGTGACAACTCCATAGCAGGAAGAGCAGCTGCTGCAAGACGAGATTGCCAGGACTCAGGCCAGGCTAGAGTCCCTACTGTGTCAACAGGAAGCAGCATCCCGAGGCTTCCTACTCGCCCAACCATGGAAGAGAATCTCAGCCACCAGATGTGCCAACAGGCCAGGGAGCACCTGAACGACGGGATTCCTCCCCAACAAGTAAGCACACAAGAGGTCAGACCTCCTCAACTTAATGTAAAGGCAGACCAAACCCTCAAGGCCCCTCAGTGAGCCATGGGAAGTTACCCTCAACAAGAAGAATTCTGAAAAAAACTGCCAGCTGTCTTGTGCCCCATTCTCTTGCTCTTGAGAGCAATGCTTATGAGGATCAACAAGAAGCTACTGATCATGCCCCTGATGACCTCAACACTGTACCAGCCCAGCCTGATGGCAAATCCTGCACAGCACCAATGAGTCCTCCAGCATCCTGGAGAAGGTTGGATTCAGAAGAATACAAGGTTTGTTTTGAATGCTGTGAGTGTACGGATCACACAGCCAAAGCTTGCACAGCTAAGGGGAAGTGCCACCCAAGTCAGGGTGACAAACGCCTCATGTGGGTCGGGTACCCGAGACACCCTCCGGGGCAGCGGTTCAAAACCTTGAGCTTCCTTGCATGGGGCGACGCCTGGGAACGGGGAGCTCTGCCTCGACTCCCCCCTGGTGGCCACAGGGCCTCCCGAGCAGAGGGATCCCGGGCCAACCCGAGCGCCCGGTTGTGTAAATGTTGAAACCCAGCTGTGTCTCGTCTTTGTTTCCCTTTAATGGGGGTGTGGCCTCCTCCTCGGCACGAGGAAGGGGGCATGACTCACCATGGCTTATGTACCACACTGACAACTCTTAGCGGTGAATCACTCGGCTCGTGTGTTGATGAAGAACGCAGCTAGCTGCAAGAATTAATGTGAATTGCAGGATACATTGATCATTGACCCACCTGTGCGCCTGCCCCACTGAGGGTTCCGGGCACCTCCCCGCCCAGCATGGGGATCAGTGTTCCAAGTTCTTTGGTGGGTGAGTGGCGGCAGCGCTGCCTCTGGCACGGCTGGGGTTCTGGGGCCTTCGTGCCTCCATCCCCCAAGTCCAGACCCCGACAGCATCCATCCCACTCTGCTGGCCGGCTCTGCCTCTGCCCCCCTGCAGGGCGGGAGCGAGGGGGTCTTGTCCGTTATGTGCGTGTGGCAGTCCCGTGCAGGGACGCCCCCAAGCATGCTGCGGTGGGATGAACCGAACGCTGGGTTAAGGCGCCTGATGCCGATGCTCAGAGTCACCTCCACTGTGGGATGCCATATTGCAAGGCATCTTTTAGTAGTGTCAGATGACAAAGAGAGGATGTGCAGCATGACATGTGTTGCCACATCTACTACCCAACTTATTTTTGTTGGGATCCTTTTGGTGTATTTTAAAAGGCTGGATGTGGTCAAATCAGTCGTCCGACCTGGTTATAGGGGCATAAAACTAATCGAACCATCTAGTAGCTGGTTCCCTCTGAAGTTTCCCTCAGGATAGCTGGTGCTCACGGGCACAAGCTTGTCGCAGTTTTATCCAAAGCACCTGAAAGCAGGACAAGAAGCAACGGATGGAAACTAGTCAAGGAGAGAAGCAACCTAGAACTAAGGAGAAACTTCCTGACAGTTAGAACAATTAACCACTGCAACAACCTGCCTCCAGAAGTGGTGAATGCTCCAACACTGGAAGTTTTTAAGAAGAGACTGGCCAGCCATTTGTGTGAAATGGTATAGGGTTTCCTGCCTGAGCAGGGGGTTGGACTAGATGATCTCCAAGTTCCTTTCCAACATCTTATTATGATGATTATGATTATTATTATCCGGTCAAGCAAATGATTAGAGGTCTTGAGGCCGAAACGATCACAATCTATTCTCAAACTTTTTTTTTTTTATTGAAAAGTTTTTCAATACATTTTATCTTTAACATCCCATCCCCCCCCTCCCTCCCTTCCCAACCCTATCCCACCCTCTCACCCTCCCCCCTCCCCGACTTCCCAGAGCTGAATACAAGGTATAAAAGTAAAAAAACAATCATAAACTATCATATACTAATAACAATATACTATTAAGTCTCGCGCTTTAGCTCTTATAAGTTGACTACAAGCAACATACTTATTCAAATGCTAAATGAAACTTTTTAGTCCCATATTTATTCTGGATGTAATCAATCCATTTTTCCCACTCCACAATATATCATTGTTACGAATGGTCTTTCAAATATGCTGAAATCTTCGCCATTTCCGCCAGGTTGGAAACTTTTAAGGTCCATTCCTCTATAGTCGGCAGTTCTTCCTTCTTCCAGTATTGCCCTATTAAAAGTCTCGCTGCCATAATTAAGTTCAGCATCAGCTTAGTGTCCGCAACGGTAGTATCAGTAATAATGCCCAGTAAAAACAATTGCGGACAAAACTTTATCCTTTTCTTGAATATCTTCTGCATATTCCACCAAATTTTAATCCAAAATGCTTTGATCTTTTTACAAGTCCACCATATATGAACATACGTTGCGTCTTCGCCACCACATCTCCAACATTTAGGCTGATAATTTGGATACATACTTGCTAACTTTTTAGGATCTAAATGCCACCTATAAAACATTTTATAAAAGTTCTCTCTTAAGTTTTGAGCTTGCGTAAATTTTACATTTCTCACCCAGATCTTTTCCCAAGTGTCAATTGTGATAACTTCCTGAATATTCTGTGCCCATTTTATCCTACAGTCCTTAACAATTTCTGTTTCTGAGTCAATCTCTATCAATGCAAGATATATCCGTTTGATATGTGCTGGGCCCTGATTTCTAATTTGCTTTACCAAATTTTTATCATCCATTAAAAAACCAATTTTCTGATCCTCTTTCCACCTGGCTTGTAATTGCCCATACTGAAACCAAGTTTGAACAATCTTTTTTTCTCGTAAAAAATTATATGGCTTCAAACACCATACATTCCTCTCCAAACTCAAGATTTCCTTATATGTAGTCACATCATGTTTAAATCCAACATTTATGTTCTCTATTGCGTGTTTCGGTATTGCCCATAAAGGTATCTTGTAGTTTAACTTATGTCTATGCTTTTTCCAAACTCGCAACAAAGCATGTCTTAAAATATGCATCTTAATTGTCTACCTTCTTGTCATACAATAAATATGCATGCCAACCAAATAGCAAATCATGACCTTCAAGATTTAATAGTCTCCCTTGTGTTAAATTAATCCAATCACTTATGGCTGATAATGCAGCAGCTTCATAATATAATTTAAGATTGGGCATTTTTAGACCACCTCTTTCACACGTGTCCTGCATAATTTTAAATTTAACCCGTGGCCTTTTCCCTGCCCAAACAAATTTATTAATATCCTTCTGCCATTCCTCCAAGTTTGAGTCCTTTTTAAGAATGGGTATCATTTGAAACAAAAATAGAAATTTTGGCAGAACATTCATTTTCACTGCTGCAATTCTTCCCAGTAATGACAATTGTAATTTTTTCCAACTATCCAATTCTTTTTGCACTTTATTCCATAACTTTTCATAGTTATTCTCAAACTTTAAATGGGTAAGAAGCCTGGCTCGCTGGCGTGGAGCCAGGCGTGGAATACGAGATGCCTAGTGGGCCACTTTTGGTAAGCAGAACTGGCGCTGCAGTGGGATGAACCAAATGCTGGGTTAAGGCTCCTGATGCCGATGCTCAGTCACCTCCACTGTGGGATGCCATATTGCAAGGCATCCTTTACTAGTGTCAGATGACAGAGAGGATGTGCAGCATGAGATGTGTTGCCACATCTACTACCCAACTTTTTTTTGTTGGGATCCTTTTGGTGTATTTTAAAAGGCTGGATGAATTCAAACTTCTATGCCTAGCATCAAACATTAATTGTAGAAGGAATACCAATTCTCCCACTTATGACAATCTGCCTATTCAGGAGGCACTTGGTAATTCGTATGCTGTGGATTGCTGTGTGTTCAGGGGAAGTCCCGCCTCCTGGAGTCTCAATGTCAGTCAGTCAGGTCACATGATCGGCACAGCGCACACCTCTCCTTTGTGTGTGTGTGTGTGTGTGTGTGTGTGTGTGTGTGACATTGACAGACTGACAGGATTAGAACTTTGAGACAGGAGGCAGCGAGGTACGGTACCAGGTAACGTCCCACCCGGGACTATGTGATGCAGCATAGTGCCCTGACAGGCAGGCAAGGAGCTTCTAATGGCAGGAGAGACACACATAGTCTCTCCTGCCATTCACAGCCCTGCCTGTCAGGTTGGTTGGTGCCCTTTAATAGTTATTAGTTAATAGTTATTAGATGAGAAAAACATCAGATAACAAGGAAGCAACTCATATTTTTCCCGTAAATTATCTGTTAGTTTTGGTTTGGAAGTTGCCTGTGGCTACCTGTTAACTTTCAGAAGGACTACTTGCCCTGCATGCTTCCAACATTTTTCAGTCATTGTATATGGAACAGGTTTTATTTGCTCTCCTGCAAGTTTTCTTCCAATGGTTTCCTGCAAATTGTCACCTTTTTGTTAGGAACTTAACAAATAAATCTTATTCCCTTGGATTTTTTCCAAGCTCATGATCTTCCTGTCCTGTTTCCTGATGCTTCTTTGACCTTCCTCAGGCTGATGTCACCCAAAACCTCTGAAAGAGGTGGTTTCTTTCTGATAATCCCAATGAGCTTCATTAGATAATGTTTTCTCAGGCAACCAATTCATTCAAAGTTTCAAACTCATTAGTAGAAATTCTGGAGTTGTTTTCTTCAATTATCAAGTGTCTGAGAAGGTTTTCCTTTCTTGAATCCTGAGATTCAAGTTCCTTCTCCAAAACATTCTCTGTGATTTTTCTGAGTAAAGTAAAGATGACTTTACCAGCCTCTTCCACACCACCATCATCCTCTACAGTAGAGGAAATCAAAGGAGGCAGCTTAGTCAGAAGAGATAAAATCAGGGCCTTTTTTCTCATAGAACGCTCAGAACGGCGTTCTGGAACCTTTGGCTTTTTGCAAAACAAAAACCAAAAAAACGAATCCAGCTCCCTTATTGGTTTTCCTAAGCCTATTGGCCTTTTCATGGATTACTGCCTTGTCGTGGTGAAGGGGCTTGCGTAATTCAATGAAGCTATGAGCTATGCCGTGCAGGGCCACCCAAGATGGAAAGGTCATAGCAGAGAGTTTTGACAAAACATAGATCCACTGGAGAAAGAAATGGCAACCCACTCCAGTATCTTTGCCATGAAAACCCTATGGACAGTACCAAAAGGCAAAACAATATGACACTGGAAGATGAGCCCCTCAGGTTGGAAGGTGTCCAATATGCTACTGTGGAAGAGCAGAGGGTTAGTATTAGTAGCGCCAGAAAGAATGAAGTGACTGGGCCAAAGCCGAAAGGACGCTCAGCTGTGGATATGTGTGGTAGTGAAAGGAAAGTCTGATGCTGTAAAGATTTTTTCTCCATAGGAACCTGGAATGTAAGATCCATGAATCAAGGCAAGCTGGATGTGATTAGACAAGAGATGACAAGACTGAACATCGACATCTTAGGAATCAGTGAACTAAAATGGACAGGATTGGGTGAATTTAATTCAGATGACCATCAGGTATACTACTGCGGGCAAGAATCCCTCAGAATAAATGGTGTAGCCTTCATAGTCAATAAAAGAGTAGGAAAAGCAATACTGGGATACAATCCCTAAAATGACAGAATGATCTCAGTTCGAATCCAAGGGAAAACATACAATATCACAGTAGTCCAAGTTTATGCCCCAACCACTGGTGCTGAAGAGGATGAAATTGTCCGGTTCTATGAAGCCCTACAGCACCTTATAGAACTAACACCAAAAAATGATGTCCTTATCATCATGGGGGATTGGAATGCTAAAGTAGGAAGCCAAAAGATAACCAGAATAACAGGCAAGTTTGGCCTTGGAGTACAAAATAAAGCTGGGTACAGGCTTATAGAATTTTGTCAAGAGAATACGATGGTCATAGCAAACACTCTTTTCCAACAACCCAAGAGACGCCTCTACACATGGACATCACCAGATGGTCAACACAGAAATCAGATTGACTATATGCTCTGCAGCCAAAGATGGAGAAGCTCTATACAGTCAGTAAAAACAAGACCAGGAGCTGACTGTGGCTCAGACCATGAGCTTCTCCTTGCAAAGTTTAGGCTTAAATTAAAGAAAGTAGTGAAAAGCACTAGGCCACTCAGGTATGAATTAAATCATATCCCTGTTGAATATACAGTAGAGGTGACAAATAGATTTAAGGAATTAGATCTGATAGACAGAGTGCCTGAAGAACTATGGACAGAGGTTCGCAACATTGTACAAGAGGTAGCAACCAAAACCATCCCAAAGAAAAAGAAATGCAAGAAAGCAAAATGGCTGTCTGAGGAAGCTTTGCAAATAGCTGAGGAAAGGAGGGAAGCGAAAGACAAGGGAGAAAAAGAAAGATACACCCAATTGAATGCAGAATTCCAGAGAATAGCTAGAAGAGATAAGAATGCCTTCTTAAATGAACAGTGCAAAGAAATAGAAGAAAATGATAGAATAGGGAGATCTTTTCAAGAAAAGTGGAGAGATGAAGGGAACGTTCAATGCAAAAATGGGCATGATAAAGGACCAAAATGGCAGGGACCTAACAGAGGCAGAAGAAATTAAGAAGAGATGGCAAAATTACACAGAACTATACAAGAATGAGCTTAACGTCCCTGATAATCACAATGAGGTGGTCACTGACCTCGAGCCAGACATCCTAGAATGTGAAGTGAGGTGGGCCTTAGAAAAGCTGAGCAACAACAAAGCTAGTGGAGGTGACAGTATTCCAGCTGAGCTATTCAAATCTTAAAAGACGATGCAGTAAAAGTGCTACACTCAATTTGCCAGCAAATTTGGAAAACTCAACAGTGGCCACAGGATTGGAAAAGATCAGTTTACATTCCAATTCCAAAGAAAGGCAGTGCCAAAGAATGTTCAAACTGTCGCACCATTGCTCTCATTTCTCATGCTAGTAAAGTTATGCTTAAAATCCTACAAGCTAGACACCAGCAGTATGTGGATCGAGAACTACCAGAAGTACAGGCAGGATTTCGAAGAGGCAGAGGAACTAGAGATCAAATTGCCAACATACGCTGGATCATGGAGAAAGCTAGAGAGTTCCAGAAAAACATCTACTTCTGCTTCATTGACTATGCTAAAGCCTTTGATTGTGTGGATCATAACAAACTGTGGCAAGTCCTTAAAGAGATGGGTGTACCAGACCATCTTATTTGTCTCTTGAAAAACCTATATGCGGGCCAAGAAGCAACAGTGAGATCTGGACACAAAACCACTGATTGGTTCAAAATTGGGAAAGGAGTCCGGCAAGGCTATATACTGTCGCCTTGCCTATTTAACTTATATGCAGAGCACATCATGAGAAAGGCAGGGCTAGATGAATCAAAAGTTGGAATTAAGATTGCTGGAAGAAATATCAACAACCTAAGATGTGCAGATGATACCATTCTAATGGCAGAAAGTGAAGAAGAACTGAAGAGTCTCTTGTTGCGAGTGAACAAGGAGAGTACAAAAGTTGGGTTGAAACTAAACATTAAGAAAACCAAGATCATGGCATCCGGCCCTCTCAATTCCTGGCAAATAGATGGGGAAGAAATGGAGGTAGTGACGGATTTTATTTTCCTGGGCTCCAAGATCACTGCAGATGGGGACTGTAGCCAAGAAATTAAAAGATGCTTGCTCCTGGGGAGGAAAGCCATGGCAAATCTAGATAGCACACTAAAAAGCAGAGACATCACCCTGTCAACAAAAGTGGGTATAGTCAAGGCTATGGTCTTCCCAGTTGCAATGTATGGCAGTGAAAATTGGACCATAAAAAAGTCTCAGTGCCAAAGAATTGAGGCCTTTGAACTCTGGTGCTGGAGAAGACTCCTGCAAGTCCCTTGGACTGCAAGGCGATCAAACCGGTCAGTCCTAGAGATCAACCCTGACTGCTCTTTAGAAGGCCAGATCCTGAAGCTAAAACTCAAATACTTTGGCCACCTAATGAGAAGGAAGGATTCACTGGAGAAGAGCCTAATGCTGGGAAAGATTGAGGGCAATAGAAGAAAGGGACGACAGAGAATAAGGTGGCTGGATGGAGTTACTGAAGCAGTAGGCGTGAGCTTAAATGGACTCCAGAAGATGGTAAAGGACAGAAAAGCCTGGAGGAACGTTGTCCATAGGGTCGCGATGGGTCGGACACGACTTCGCAACTAACAACAACAACAACAACCCTATTGGAGGGCTAGCAATCTTGGCTCTTTTTTATGACTCGTGGATTTCAACTCCCAGAAATCCTGAGCCAGCCATGCTGAGGGGAAAGGGAGAGGTTTCCAAGCTGAGCCATACTGGCTCAGGAATTCTGGGAGTTGAAGTCCTTGAGTCATAAAAGAGCCTGCACTAGAGGAGGACATTAAAATTATTTACAGGATTACTTCTTTAGGAACTAAACTTTTAGAATCTAAAACAGCTAATTCAGAAAAGCAAACAGGAAAGAACCTCACATTTTTCATCTGCTTCTGTCTTTTGGAAGGTAAAATTAGATAACAAAATAATCTATTTCTTATGTTAACATCTCTGCAAAGAAATCAAAGGTAACAGGAAAGAAATGAGAAACATTTTTCTCAATGTAAAATGTCTAATTTAGCTGATTCTAGAAAAAAATAGTATCTTTTGTACACTCTTGAAAACTATTTTGAATCTAAACAATTCTTAAGAATGAAATATTCTTAATTTGGACTTTAATTTTACTGTTTGGACTGTTGTGTGTTTTGAAAAATAGATTATTTAGAATCTAGTTATGTTGCACTTTCAGTCTTGAAATAATTAACCTAGTATATACATAACAATATATGATGTTTTCCCTGGTGAGCTTAACATCAATAACAACATTTATTAAAAAGGCTAAAATAATTTCTGGGGGTATTATCTGTATAGTAAAATTTTGGACAAGCAGTGATCATGTTACATATATGCATAAGCGTAGTCAGTAGCATATGCCTTTTTAAAAATATCAAACATTCAAAGAAACAAAAATAAGTCCAAAATATCTGTATTACATCCAGAAATGCCAAGTTTGCAACCAATATTTCTCATATATAACTATGGCACCCTAAGGATACATGCAAATGTTTCTCTGGGATCAGTAATGCAACAGGGATTGCTTTTTCCTTCCAGTAACATATACCTAAAACCAGTTTATTGCATTTGGCAATTGTACTAAAAACAAAATCTCATTTAATTTGAAATCAAGTGAAAAATTGATTTAAATTTTTATTAAAACAAATTAATGGCAATTCTTTTATAAAAAGTTGCCTCAAACAAAATGAGTTTGGCATGCCTGCTCTAGATAGTTGAATGCTCCAAAATAAATTATAGACCAGGCCTGTACATGCAGCCTACCAAGCACCCTTGGACAGAGCACAGACTTTTTTTTTACAAAAGTAATAAAATCACCACCACTGCCCTGAAAGTCATGTTGCCTAGTGCCTCCATGGCTTACCATGACCACAAGCTCCAACACTGTAGATGCTCCTCTAGTCACCAAATCATAGATTAGCCCACCAGCATTCATTTGCAGACCACAAAGATTTTTAATTTATCAGTGTGGGCCTCCTGATGGGAGCTTAAAGGACAGTAGCCATCTTGTCTTGTTTTTGACTCAGTGCCTGGAAGGGGAAGGCAGCCATTTCATATACTATGAAGGGATTTGAGGATATGAGAACAGACATGTGTC